>JAOBSW010000212.1:5000-95000 GCA_026214975.1 Gentiana macrophylla
TTCAAGGGAGGTCTAGCCTCTCAACATCCTCTTTGAAACTCGAATTTGTTTGAATAAAAGTGCATAAAAAGTATTTGAATAAAAACCGATTGTAAACTAAGGAAAAACGCAGCTGAGCCGCCCCTAGGGTTTAGGGTTCGAATGTATCATGATAATTGTGGGAGAAAATGCAGCTATATATAGAATTTCAGAGTCGGTTCTGCTAAGTCGGCGCTCGGACGCCCGTCTGGATGGGTGGACGCCCGTCCAGCCTTCAATAAAAACTTCGAGTCGGGCCGAGCTGGATCAGACGCCCGTCCCATGTAATTCTGGACGCTCGTCCACTAAAAATCTGAACATCCTGAATCAAAAGCTCCTCTTGGACGCCCGTTTACTTCCTTAGACGCCCGTCCAGGCAGACGGAGCATCAAACGCACGTCCAAATTGTGAATCTTCATTCCAACTTCAATATGCATCTTCCTCCTTCCATTGAATCTCCAATTATGTATCTTTTCAGCTCCTTCAATCCCTCTCCATGACATGTAAATGTACCTTCAAAACCATAAGAACACGCAAAGTGTAAAACCATAGATAATTACCAATAAAATCACGAAATTAGCTCAAGTTTACACTTAAAGACTTTTAAAACCCATTTGCTCAATAATTCGATTAAACCCTTAATTTCTATGCAAATTATATGAATATGGAGGAAATCATTATAAAATATAACGTTATAAATCATATAAAATCACCCTTAACAATACTGATCCTACAAGAGTTTGATGTCCAAATTAAAGACAAAAAGGGCAGTAAAAACGTTGTGGCTGATCACGTTTCAAGAATGTTGAGTGAGGAGAAGGATGACCCTGACGATATAGATCTTTACTTTCCTCTGGAGAATGTTATGCTTATCGACGGTTGTGCTCCAGATGTTCCGTGGTATTCTTCCATCGTAAACTACCTTCATTCCCAATATCTTGATCCAGAATTGTCCTATCAGGAGAAGAAGAGATTCTTCTCTGATTTGAAAACATTCGTTTGGGATGAACCTTACCTCTTCAAGATTTGTAAATATGGTTTGCTGAGAAGATGTGTTCCTGAATCTGAGCAACGTGATATTATTGAGCAATGCCACACTGGACCTACCGGTGGTCACTTTGGTCCTTGGAAAACCGTTGCTAAAATCTTGTTGGATCGATAATGCGCAGACACACTCTAAAGGGGGTGAATAGAGTGTAGTTAATTTTTGCCTTTTAAAAATTTTATGTCACTCGAAACAATGCAGGCAAATATATATCACAAAATCAGAGTTAAATAAAATAGCTTAACACACTTAGAAATAATCTGGAAGCAGGACTTAAATCTAAGTTATATGTGTTAACTATTATTACCTAGATCAAGTTTATATAATTAGCTTAGAGCACAGATTAATACACTTGATATTTGGGTGAGGTAATATGCAAAGGTTTAGTTCAAATAGAATTTGTATATATATGAAACTTGCGAATATGTATTAACACGTATGTGAAACTTGATTAAAGCAAAAGCTAATATTTTCAAAACAAGACACAACAGAACAATTTGACAGATTCAATACACTATGCAGCGGACCAAATAAATTACAAGATCAACAAACTTTATGCTAAATGGTTTATAACAATCTGATATTAGCATCTTACAAAGAAATATAGAACTGAACTTATCAGCTAAGATGGAAGAGTGATAATCAAAGTGAAACACTAAGATTATCAGACCTGATCTTATACAAGCTGAATACACAGTACAGTGACCCTTATCAGTCTAACACCTATATCTATTACAAGATGTTCTCACTTCAGGTTCACAAATCAGCAGGCTTACAAGGGCAGTGGCAATGCAGCAATATCAAGATAAGATTTCAGCAAGTTCAGGATGCAGTGAGCATGATATAAAACAGACACAGAACTTGCAGACACAAAAAAGCAATAACATGGGCGTTCTAAGCTTGATTATCAGTATCAATTAAGACTACAGATGATCAAGAACAGAACCAACAGTTTATGGGGAAATAAACCAAAACAAAAACAGACCGAACAGACCAAAATCTAAAATAGACTGCCTAAGGTCGAGGTCAAGACTTAAGGATATTGATCCTTCTCGAGCAAATCGGAAAATAGTCCACGAAGCCTCACTCGGCAGGATGCCTTGGCACGTCAAACCAAGCAACCTTGTGACCCGTAATCGACCGAAGATGATCAATGTCCAAAATCGGGACTTCAAAACTCGGAACCAACACGAAACAACACAAGCAAGACTAGTATCACTAGACTACTATCAAGCTAATCAATAAGCAAATAACCAAACCAAAAACAAAAATAAATGAATCGAGTCAAAAGTGCTACCTTGAATAGAAACCACTAAAGACCTCAATCCAAGGATTCTATGAGTGCTATTGAGCGAGACTCACTTTTCAATAGCCTTCCACAAAATCAGAACTTGGCAGACCTCCAAGTCAGAATCCTCAACTTCTAAACTTTTGAAAAGAACTAGAAAAGAGAATATTTTAAAAGTGTAATGGAATGTAGGATTGCTCAAGAAAGTGCTTTCTGAGTTGTTGCAATCCATTTGATGTATACTGGGTATTTATAGTCAAAACTTGGAGAAGATAGCTCCAACTGATTATGCAAATTTTCAGGGATTTTTTTAACAAAAAAAACTTATCAAAAACAGTGGGTCATTCTTTGAAATTTTTTTTTTACTTAATATTATAATATGTTTTTAATACCAAAAAGATTATACACGAGCCAAAACAATTGATGTAGTAAAAGATTAGAATTATTATTATAATATGTCAAACCAAAATTTCCCTGAAAGATATATATATATATATGTATATATATATACGAACTTGCAAAAAATATATATACTGTAAACTTGGTTTAAAATAATGGTATAAATACCCAAGATCAATTCTTAAACCGTATAGCCAACCGAGTTATGATTTAATCATGGTTTTTAGATTAAAACACAACTATTAAACCGAATGGGACAGGCACCGAGCGGGCATGTGACTCAGTCAAACCGGCACTGAGCCACTAAACCGAAGGACCATTATCTGCAAATAAAAAGACTTATCAAAAACAGTGGGTCATTCTTTGAAATTTTTTTTTACTTAATATTATAATATGTTTTTAATACCAAAAAGATTATACACGAGCCAAAACAATTGATGTAGTAAAATGATTAGAATTATTATTATAATATGTCAAACCAATATTTCTGAAAGATATATATATATATATATATATATATATATATATATATATATATATATATATATATATATATATATATATATATATACGAACTTGCAAAAAATATATATACTGTAAACTTGGTTTAAAATAATGGTATAAATACCCAGTACTGACCCTTAAACCGTATAGCCAACCGAGTTATGATTTAATCATGGTTTTTAGATTAAAACACAACTATTAAACCGAATGGGACAGGCACCGAGCGGGCATGTGACTCAGTCAAACCGGCACTGAGCCACTAAACCGAAGGACCATTATCTGCAAATAAAAAGTTGTTAATGGCAAAGATTATTTCAAAATCGAAACAGAAAAGTGTAGAGATAAGAGAGATATCACCAAATCAGGTTCAAAGACTGAGTCTTTTTCGCATTGAACGACCACCGAAAAATCAGGATGATGAACTCCCTGATTCTGACCCTTTAACGGCTCGAATTGACCAAGCCCAGGATGCTTTGATCCCTTATTCTTATCCAATCCCGTAAATTTCTGAAGCTCGAACAACCATGGAATATGAACAAGAAAGGGGCCGGCTTTTCTGGGGTTTGATGGGAGGAGATAACGATTTCAGAAAATCGTAAGGCTTACACGAAATCCGGCCATGGAAATCGGATATTTAAAGGAGCCGTTTGAGAGTTTTTAGGATTTCAAGTTTGCAAGAGCGGCTGCAAAAATGAAGGTCAATAGGTTTATGAGATGTATAAAAGACGGACTCATATTAGAAGGTTGGGTAAATGGATAAATTAATGAGGAGGCCGAAATTCTGATAATTAAAAAAAAGGCCGGACTTAAGAGTTTTAGCAGGCTGGTAAATAAAATGGTCCAGTCGAAAATGATAATCCAAATAATAAGTGACTGAGTGATCCAACAACCAACAATAGGAAAATTAATTAAAATAAATAATTATTTAATGACCTGAAAAATTAAAACATTTGCCATATGATGTAAACGTTAAAGTTTCATGGCCGTTAGTGACGAGAATATTATTACACACAAATAGATACTATTTTGAGAATTAATCAAATATATAAATAGCAACTGGGGCATTTTACACAACAAATCTTTCAATCCGGCTTATATTGGCCCACGATCTTTAAGGATACAGAAGCTTTCTGTAAAGCTTGTGATAGGTGTCAAAGAACCGGAGCTTTAACAAGGCATTTCGACATGCCATTGAAACCCATCCTAGAATGCGAAGTCTTCGATGTATGGGGGATTGATTTTATGGGCCCATTCCCATCATCTTGTGGAAATAAATACATCTTAGTCTGCGTGGATTACGTATCGAAATGGGTGGAGGCTCAAGCCACGTCTCACAATGATCATAAGACGGTCATGAAGTTTCTAAAGAAAAACATCTTCGTGAGATTCGGGTGTCCACGGGCCTTGATTAGTGATGAAGGGACACACTTTTGCAACCGACCTCTGGAGAAAGTGCTTGAGAAATATGGTGTCCGGCACAAAATTGGCACACCATATCATCCTATGACTAGTGGTCAGGTTGAAAGAAGCAACCAAAGTTTAAAGAAGATCCTGGAGAAAAGCAGTTAACGATGTAGAAAATTTGAGTCTAAAGTTGGATGATGATTTTGTGGGCATATCAAGCGCCTATAAGACCCAGTGGGTACATCACCCTATCAAATGGTTTATGGTAAACCATGCCACTTGCCGATTGAGTTAGAGCATAGGCGTATTGGGCCCACGAAGTTTTGAACTTGGATATCCAATCTTGTGGAAAACACCATCGCAACAATTGCATGAGTTAGGACAATTTAGACTTGAGGCCTACGAAAGTGCCAGGATAAGTAAGGAAAAGACGAAACTCCTTCACGATGCCAAAATCAAGCGATAATTCCAAGTAGGGAACAAGTTTTATTGTACAATTCCAGTTACATCTGTTCCTCGGTAAGTCGAGGACACGATGGTCGATCCGCTTTGAAATTCTCCAAATCATTCTTGGAGGTGTTTTAGAAACTACAAGGTTATGGTGACCGGCCGTTCGAGTGAATGGTCAAAGGTGCAAGCATTACATTGGTCAAGCCAAGGAAAAGCCTTTGATTGTTCGATTCCTCGATATCCTCGGGTGTGGTACTTCAGAAGTTAATAAATTTGACGAGTTTTCACCCGATTTGTTTTCTGAGGATGACGGTAGTGGTCCTTCTGAGGAAGTTCTAGCAGGTAGTTGGGACATGGAAGAGTTTGAGAAGGAGGAACAGTTGAAACGTCGTCAGAAGAAGAAGAAATCAACCGTGGGGAGGATTAAACATGTGTGGAAGGCAATTAAAGAATTAACCCCATGTGTTAGATGTTGTTTCTGCAACCACACTACTGATCAAAGCCTACACGAGGTAGTGGCTGGCAGAAAAGTTAAATGACCTGATCCAGGCTGAGCTAAAAGAGTGTCGAGCTAACGACATTAACCAAAAGCGCCACTAGGGGGCATCCTAGATATCCTTTATTATATTAGTACTCTCTTTTATGTTTTTTTTCCTCTCTGATTTAGTATAAGTCTAATTAAGCTTTTGTTTGAATCTGTTCAGTTTAGCTGCGTTTTTAGATATGGATTACGGAGTACTACCACATGAGTTTCCTTTCATTAGTAGGATCCCACTTATCACTCTAGGTGACGGACCCGGAGGGACTATCATTTTGGACGTAGACTTTGATATTAGTACCCGCATCAGGACCATTACATATGTTCTCATTGTACCCCGATCTTCGGGAGGTGGAGATTTTAGTTCAGAGGACCTGCAGGAGACTTTAGGACGACCATATACAATCATCAATGATCCGATTTCGATCGACTTGGCGCTAGTCTTTGCAAAGTCGAGCATTTCCGAGGAGTGGATGTTGCTGGCGAGGACTGGGCTTTACAGGACGAGTATGATTTTCCTCCTGCTATTGACATGCTCCGCTCTCTGATCCGGATTGTGGATTGGGCGGAGATTTATGATGACTAGCGTCGTTAGGCTGCTCCGTCGAGCAAACGACGTAAAACAAAAGCGCTCGGTGGGAGGCAACCCACTATTTTCTAGTGTTTTTTATGTGTTTTCCAGTTTTATTTGTTAATTGAAGTTTTGTATGAATTTTTATAATGAAATAAGAGTTTGAATTTGATTTGAATGGAAAAATTTTAAGTTTTTGCTTAATTCTGCCTTGGACGTGCGTCCATGCCTTTGGACGCCCGTCTGCTATGTGTCTGCCTTGGACGAGCGTCCACACTTCCTGAACGCCCGTCCGTCCAACATGCACCAACTCTGTTATGATGAAAAGACTGTCCTTCTACTTAATTGATGAAATATTTCTGTCATTCTCGCTCATTCCCCCTATATATATTGGGTAAAGGGAATGTGGAGAAACTAGCGGCTAAAAATGTTTTAAAAAAGTCAATTAATTTCTTTTATGCATTCAAACAATTTCACTAATAAAAAGACAACGAAACGGAGAATCGTTTAAAATTAAAAGATAAAATGCTTTAGTGAAACCATAAACTGACCTTAATGGCCAAAAAGGTATTTCACTATACTAAATGTCAATTACTACTTATGTCATTAAAAACAATTTAAGATTCAAATTGATCATTTTACTTCTTTTTTTGAGCATTTTACGTTTTAATTCTACGATTTCACAATTGGCTTTCATTATTTTGAAGTTTTTTTATTAGTGAAATTTTCATAAATACAATAAAAAAAAATAGTGGATCTCGTTTAATATTAACATTTTTGTGTCGGTATTCCCCCACAAGCCCTTAAATAAACAAGATTACATATATATATTATTGGTGGGCAACATCAACATGCATGAACTTAACAAGATGGCATTGACTTTCACGAGATTGTTTTTATAAATAAAAAAAGGTAAACACTAACCTTGACATCCTCACTTTTCCTGCCTCACGAGATAATAGTATAAAAAAGTAATTAAGAAGATACATATTCCTTGTCTGATCCGGTCTTTAGCTGAAATTAATAATTAACCAAAGATGGCATTGACTTTCACGAGATTGTTTTTATAAATAATGCCTCCCCCAAAACACTAATGTTAATATTGACATGTGTCTTTCCTCACTTATTCCTGCCTCACGAGATAATAGTATAAAAAAAGATAATTAAGAAGATTTTTATTTTTTAGGATTTTTTTAAACTTTACTGCTTTTATCTGATCCGGTCTTTAGCTGAAATTAATAATTAACCAAATGGCTCGCTCATGGCTCTATATAGCCAGGCTCTAGTTAGTTAAAGAAAGGAGCCTCACCATCACTACACCTCGCTAATGTGCTTTCTTCTTTGCACCTTTAATTTATGCTTTTCCGTTTTCCAGTCCCTTATATACTATGTATATTTCATTCTTTCTTTTATTTAGATAAATCTGGATAGCATACGATCATTTTTCAATTCACTACATTATTTTGGGATGGTTATAAAGTAATCATTTGTGTATTTTTTATTTGGGTACGTATATGTTTAACCGAAATTCGATAAAACACGATGCTACCTATTACCTCACCCTACCTCATGTTATATATCATGCGTCTCACATCACCCCACCCCCAACCTCACTCTCATGCATGCAATCATTCCGAACTCGATCACCCTACCCAGGGCCAGCCCTAGCATTTTTTGGGCTTAAGGTCATGTCTCCGAATTGGGCATTTTAGTTGAAGTTGTTTTTTTTTCCGAAAAACATACTTATCGTGTTTTTAACATCCGTAAATACAAAATTCAATTTATTGATAGCTTCAAAACATGCGTACAAAGTAGTTTTTTCTAGCATATTTAGAAACAAAAACCAAATTCATACGTATACACAAAACATACTTACAAATTCTAATCAAACGAAAATTGTCAATTTGTATGTAATAAAATAATATATTCTTTTTAATTTCTATAGTTTTCCAAACAAAAAATTAATAAAACTTGTTTGTATGTCTAATTTTTTTTAGGCCAAGTAAATTTTTTTATTGAGACATTTATCGATTGGAGTAAAAAAAAAAAGGGCATTTATCAAAAAAAAAAATTTATCATATTATATTAGGTTAATTGGATCGGAATGAATCTACACAGAATTTTTTTATTCTTTTAGCGAAACATGTACCGTTGGCCCCTCCCGGCACCGTTGGGCTTAAGACGGCCGTCTCTCCGGCCTCACATGAGGGCCGGCCCTGACCCTACCTGATTTTATCATGCATCTTATTCAAGGACGAATCCATAAATTTGTTTCAGTAGAATCACCGGAACCTAATTAAATACATTTTTCGACAATGAAATTACATCGTTTTAATACTAAAGAAAAAAAAATCTCGGATCTCAATGGGGTCACGTACGTGACCCCATGATATACATAGATCCGCCCTGGTCCCACCTCACCCTGACCATGCATCCCGTCCCCATCCTCACTCTAGCTCGTTGTATCATTCCCACCTTTACGCGTGCTTGTCCATGCATACCTATATCAGGGCCGGCCTTGGGCCCGGGGGAGATGGGCGACCGGCCTGGGCGCACGGTATAAGGGGTCCCAAATATATAGAAGATAGATTGACGTGGGTAAAGAATGGTTATATACTCATATTGATGTGAGTTCGGTTCTTGTTTTTGACATATTTTGGTTTTTTGTATTTTTTATTTTTTTATAGTAATGATGTATGAATTTACCATTAAACACTTGTAAAGTAATGCTACTAATGAAAAACTTACTATAGCCAACATCCTAGGGCCGAAGAACAAAATGATATGTTGGATATTATTAAACTTGAAACTATTGTTGATGATTTTCCATCAAGAAATGCTTGGAGATTTTTTTTCCATGATCAGTTTGTTTGCTTGTTAGTGTAATTATGTTGTCGATTAGTATTTTGCAACCTTTTGATGTTGTTGGTTACGGTTGCACCGTTGTATAGCTGTTTGTGATATTAATTTTATGCCATTGCTCTTTTCCAACTATTGATTCAACAAATTTTGTTGTTTTTAACAATTTTAATATGTTTTTAGATACTAGTCTTAGTGTTTTCTTGTGCTTGATTCGACTTACGCCACTTATGTATGAAAATTATTTTGCTAATAAAAAGGGACAATTTCTTTGAATTTGCCTCGAGTCCATAAAATGTTAGGAACGACCCTGACCCTTATTATCATTCTACCTCGCTCTCACCCCATGTACCTTCTAATTTTAAGCCGAGAATTAGCATCAAAATCTCTATCTCTATCCTTAAAAATACTATTAAAAAATACATATATCTACTTTACATCAACTAAATTCAGAGTACTCTACATCAGCATCACTATCTCTATCCTTACACCATTAAATGTTCATTCTTTATCTATAAACAATTTTTTCAAAATTAATTTTTGTTAGAAAGAGAGAGAAAGAATGAAAAAAAAATATGTATAGTGGGATACAGTACTACCACATATGGGGTGACACTGTTCATAGCCCCTATTGTAGGGAAAGGATGGGAGGCTGATGGAGTGTGATTTTGGTTGTATCCTTACATTTTATCCCTATTGTGAAAATAAAAAAAAGATGTAGGGAGTTTGATGCTAATGCTTAAGACGCAAAACGGTCAGAGACCTGAAGGATTATAAGAGATTCAGAAGTCACACTGATGAATTTTTTGAGAAACCATATTGATGAATTGATAAGCAACGCTTTAACAGTCAAATAGTAAAACAATATTCAATCTTTGTTGTACGTTGTGGTTCTCGATCATGTGACACATTAATTTGTTGTGAAATTAAATCTACTCGGCCGATCTTTTTCCCTTATGAAAATATCACCTTGATCGTCCAACCGGCAGAACCATTCTCCATGCAATCTCCTACCCCTTACTATTGCCAGCAATCATTCGACTCAAGCTCGTCCTATAAGAATTAGATCAGTTAGAAATGAAACATCGAAATAGATAGTTACTCTTCTCAGAAAAAAAAAAAAAAAAAAAAAAAAGATAGTTACTTACCGGCTTTCTTACTTTGAGTAAAGAAATGACTCATATGACGGCCGGTTGGCCAACTCCGGATTAGTGAGATCAGGTGGGTTAGGATAAGGGAGTTTAAGAAAAAAAAAAAAGGGAAAAAAAGATCCATAACATTTCCAATTGATCGCCAATGTACGTACATACATTGCATAGTTATTCATTTATTAGTTTTTCGAAAAATCTTTTATCAAAACGCCTTAAAAATCATACATCAATTAAGAAGGAAAAAAATGGATTTTTGTTAAAAAAAAATGATATCTTGGAACCATTCATATCCGGTTCATGTCTCCGAACCATATTACATAATTGGTGGATGCCAATATTTTTCTTATTGAAATTAATTTTCTCTCTCTCCTTTTCTTAAGTGATTAGATGAATATTTATAAATTGCTTTTTGGCTCAAATGACTGTAATCATGACATCCGCACTTTACAACCCTACCGTAAAAAAAGAATAGAGATATTTATTTGTATCATAGTTGATCTACTTGCATTGCATTATCTGTGCATCACAGTAGAATCCACAATGTAAAAGTCGAATGAAGAGACAAACATGCGACCTTGACAAAGTCGAATAAGGATCGATGGTGCGGAAGTCGTATGTTGTCACATACATTCGACCTTCACGTGATCAATTTTATGAAAATGATGTGGTGCAGGTGTGAAACAACGAGTAGATTATCAGTGATGTAAATCAATGTAATATCCCGACTTTTTGTAAAAGGGCAGACGTGTCTTTTTGCGAAAAATGGAATATTATGTTTAATGATATACGGATTTAAGTATTTTATGTATATATATTTCGGATAAATATATATATTTAAAGGTAATTACAGGATTTAATTATTATTTTAAAAGGGATTTATTTAATAACTATAAAACGGAATAATTACCGAATAGTTTCCTCATTATGTTTCACGGAAAATTTCTGAATACGAAGAAGAGGAACAGCGCAGAGAACAGAGAAAAAAGGAGAAGAGGGTTTTCCAAAATTCTCACAAGATCTTTGACGGTTTTCAGAACGGAATAGAGATTCGGAATCAGCGGGAAAAGAGGATCGTTCTGATAGCAAAGAGTTCAGAGTTTTGTAAAGGTATGAGTTTTAGCCCAAGATGAGGTTTTGATCAAAGTTTGGTTTTTTAGATCTCCTAAATTTGTAGAGTTGTTGTATTAGATGTTTGTGATCAAGTCTAATCCAAGTTTGGGGTTGATCAAATAGGTGTTGAGTGAAACCTTGGAAAGTGCTGCAGATTTTCTAAAGGTTTTGGGTTGGTATTGCTTGCTAAAAGATAAGAGGATTTTCCTAATGTTTAGTTAAGGTCTTATGGTGTTAAGGTTGTGTTTTGGGTGTGATTTTTGGATAGAAATCATGCTAGTTGTTGTTGTCGTGATATAAGGTGCTATAGTTTGATTAATGCATGTTTGTATGCTGTTTTGATGTGTATATCGGTGATAAACATGTTTGGTTTGGGTTAAAAATCGTTAAAGTGCTGAAAACTGAGTTTTTGAGAATTTTCGTCCGGTGCAAGCACACCAGATGCCGGTGCAAGCGCACCAGAGGCTGGTGCGGGGGCACCGAGAAGGCAGAATGTCTGTTTTTGAGTTTTGACACCTGGTGCGGACGCACCAGAGACCAGTGCGGATGCACTGGCTCAGCAGAAAGTTTTGGCGAGCTTCTGGTCACCCAGTGCGTGCGCGCTGATGCTCAGTGTGGGTGCACTGACCTTTTTTTTTTGTTTAGCTTGTTTTAAGCCCCTTATCTAGTCTTAAATGTTGTTCCTTGATCTAATAACATTAAATGAACATAAACAAGCCATGATTGAGCTTCTGATGCGTTTAGTTCCGGCACCGAATGTACTCTTCCTAAGAGTTGAAGTTTAGGACCATCGGAAGAGTATGATTGGCTTGTGCTTTGATGAATTAAACTTCATCAATGTCTGTGTATGTACTACGGCTTGTCCGTGTCTAGTGGTCTAAGTAAGAGAGTAGGAGATGTGAGGGTGCTTACATGAAAATACTTAGGTGGCTAGTTAATAACTAATAACAAATGTACTTGTGTAGTTAAGAGAATAAACAAATGCCATTCTTGGTAAGACACAAGTTTATATCGCGAAGTGTGGCTGTCGGATAAAGTGAATAATCCCGTAAGTCTACCAGAATAGACTCCAGGTGTGGAAGGACTTCACGAATGAACAACTGTAACGCCCCCAAACCCCGGGCCTGGTAGCGCTAAATGAGTCATAAATAGTCTGGTCAACTGCTTAGACCGCCGTCCTCGCTTGGTCTAAAAGGGCTAACCCGAGTTGACAAGACCTTTATGTCTCACATTTATATGGGGTGAGCATTCTCTTATTTGTCCTATGTGGGACATTACATTCTCCCCCTCTTATAAGGGACTGGCGTCCTCGCCAGGACGGCCAAGACTGTTCCCGGATCGTCCCTACCAGAGGTAACTAGAGGCCATCATTACACCGTCTTCTTGTACGGTGTAGTGCATAGTTTCGTCTGATAGTCGGCTCTGAATACCATTCTGTAACGCCCCCGGACCCCAGGCCTGGTAGCGCTAAATGAGTCATAAATGTCCGGTCAACTGCTTAGACCGCCGTCCTCGCTTGGTCTAAAAGGGCTAACCCGAGTTGACAAGACCTTTATGTCTCACACTTATATGGGGTGAGCATTCTCTTATTTTTCCTATGTGGGACATTACAACAACTCTGTGAGCCTACCAGAATAGACTCTATGTGTGCGGAGGGACTTCACCGAACATGTACACTATCGGAGTTTACCAGAATAAACCTCCGTGGTTATTAGTGTGATCCACCAATATGTTGCACCTACTCCATGGTAAGTTACACCATGCGTAGTGCCCTTGAATACTGTTGTAACAAAAATAAGCTAAGCTAGAAACCATTAGTCACAACATGTTGATGAGCATGACGTAAACCGTAGAGTTGAGTCGGTCTCATAAAGGTAACTTAATAATAATAATGTAAACCTTTCCGTTGTAGAACTTAATTATACTTAGCTTATCACTCTTACTAAGTACCTATGTACTTACCTCATTTGCATGTTTTTTTGTATGCATTGTGGGGTGAGAAGATGAACAAGTTGTCCATGGAGCTCGATGACGAGGATATGTGATTAAGATGATGCTTGAGGATGCGACCAGTTTCCTTTATTTCTTGTTGCACTTGACTTTGTTGTTTTCCCTTCATTAGACAAATGTTGTTCTTTTATTTATAGACGTTTGTAAGGAAGTTTGTACTTCTTTTTAAGACAAGGTGGTTTGGGACATCGTAATTTGATTTGGTTTTTCGTTGATGTAAGGACACATTTCTATCTTTAGTATGTTGAGTTTCTTTTCATAATAGCATTTATGGTGTTTGCTTAGTCTTTCTAGCTTCCATTTTTTAAACTCGATACAATGTAGTAGAGGCTTTCGTATAATATTAGATTTATTTAATATTATATGTGCAACGTGTTTCATTTCCGGATAAGGACTTGGTATCCGGGAGCGGGGCGTTACAGTTGGTATCAGAGCGAAGCGTCCTTTAGACTTCCTTCCTTAAGATAAGTTCTCTTTAGACCACTTAAAACCGTTCTAACCCTTCCTGATCTTTCAGAAAGGTAGGTAACCTCATAGATAGTTGGCAAGTTTGGAGTGGGAAGTTTTAGGTCTCCGCAAGAAGCGAGTGGTTTGGTTCAAGACAATTGTGAGTCATTTGGAACGTGTTGTTTGGTTTAAGAATCAGGAACTGATCTCGTCGCGGGCCTTACATCGATTTTACTAGCAATAGTACTATGTCAATTGTAGTATAGCAAGGGCGAATCAAGGTCGATCCCACAGAGACAATGCAACTCAAGGATAAACAATTCTAATCTAATCAAGATGACATAAGTGGTCATTGACCAATAATGAACATAAAAGAAACGTGGTATTCCTTCCCCATCCCTTATACTAACTTGATTTAGTTAATCCTTATGTTTACTTCCTCATATAATTTCCTTAAACTAATTGAGCTTTTAATTCAGTTTTAAGCTACGGGTGCAATTCCTAACCCTATCTACTCCGAACATGGTAGTAGATAATCTATACGCCAGCTACCCTCCTTAGTTGGTCCGTAATAGCCCATACGCATGAAGAACTAGAATTTCTATAAGGCAAGAAATTATAGAGGTTCCAGGTGGTGTAATCCTATCAGTCATCTCTTCCCCTGTGATGTAGGAGGAAAAATTCCACTAAAACTCTTTGAGGTAGATCGGTTACAAAAAGTCCTAATTTGATAGTCCTTAGCTAATCCCTAGCTTCACTATCTAAGCAACTATAGAACATGTAGGATGGCTACTCTACAACTTCTTGCACTGGTCCTTAGAGGGTTGAGATTTCCTCTTCTCCAGCTCCACCACAAACCCAGTCTACCCGACTGCTATAACAACAACTGTCCTTGGCAAATCCTAGACCGGATTGCTTCACAGTCTAAACCTTTGATCAAAATCAAAGTTGGGCTTAGAATCAAGTAAATCTTGTTTGTGGTTCTTCAAAGTGTTGATTTCTTGATAAATTCTTTGTAGCTTGAACACTTGAAGATTTCTTGATAATTCTTGGTGAGTACGATGACAGCAATAAAGGTGAATGCACATGACTTAGGCTTAATGCTTGTAAAAACACTGTTTGATCCTTGTTGCAAAGTCCTCTATTTATAGTGTGCAATCCAACGTTCATTTTGTATGAATTTTGATTCCTTTTAGCTATCAAACGGCTATATTTCATATGTCAGTGACCTTTCTGACATGTCGGTCCATCATCCAATGAAAGTGCTTGATTTGTAACATTCGAATTTCCTTTCAGTTCTTGGATGTCTTTAGCTCTAAAACTGAGTATTTGAGAGTGGTCAGTTTTCAGTCTAGAGCATTAACTGAGTTTTTACTCTTCTTCAAAACTTAGTACTCTATTTTCATCTGATTTTTTATTGACTTAAGCAGAGTACACCATAACTCTTAAATCATCTAAGATATCATTGTTCTTATGTATCTTAGGTCTTCATACAAGATCCATAAAGTCAATTCAGGCGATCATAAACTCACCTGAATTCTAACTTTACAGTCTCGGCGTTAAGGCTTCGTAAAAATGAGTTTGAACCCTCAGTTCTTCAGTCTTCAATAACTGAGTCTGTGTCCTTCAGCCTTCAAAATTGAGTTTGTTCCCTCGGTCTTCTGCTTCTAGATAATTCAACCGAGTCTGTGTCCCTCAGCGAACTTACCTTCTTCAGTTCTGAGAATGTATCAGTTTTTGCTCTGAGTAACACTTCAGTTTCTTGTGAGTTATCAGTTTCTCTGATTTTAGTTTTATATATAATTTCCAGTTTTCTAGATGATTCCCAGTTTTCAGTTCTACAACAACCTATCTATTATAGTGTTTGTCTGATTCAACCTATACAAAGATCAGACTCTAACATATCTTATACATATCATTTCTAGACATCTTTTAGCTTTTCACTATAACAACTAGTTTCAGCACTTCATCAATGGGGTGTAAGCAAACAATTAAATAAACAAAGATGAATCAACATCAAAACTTAAATTTTATTTCTAACGATTTCCCCCTTTTTAATGATGCCAAAACCCTCCTTAACAGAAAAGCTTAAAGATAAAACAAAATTAAACTGAAAACTGGATATATCATTAGAATCTCAAAAACTGGAACAAGTTACACAATTGTTGAAAATTAAAAACATGTGCTTTCAAGCATGTTGTGATTGCATAACTTTCATTTACAACTTATACTTATCATGCAGCTTGTATTCAATTTTCAAAGTCGTATCTTCTTTGGAGAAGGCTCTGTTGTAGTCAACTTGACTTGATTGCTTCCATTTTCTCCATAAGAATAACATGGGAAGATCACTATTGCCCTTATAGTAGTCTTCAAATTCATTGTTGTCTATCTTCATCTATTCCCTTTTCTCCTTATTTCCAAATCTTTCTTCCATTCTCCTTATCTTCTTGTGATTCTCCATCTTCTGAGAGTGATAAGTATCAGATAAGAAATAGGCAAGAGATTCTTCAAAAAAATTATACTCGTACTTAGCCTTCACATGAATGTAGTCCTTGTGAAACTTTATCCATAAATCTTGGGTGAAAGCTGCCCTTTTATCTCTAGGTTTGTTGTATTTTGCAATGAGATCTTCATCACTAAGTTCCACTGAGTCCTTGATATTTGAAACTGAGACTGACTTTCCTTTCTCGTTCCTGAGTTTTGCTAGTTTAGCTTGCAATTTCAATTTTTCTTCTTCTAGCTTCATCTTTTCTGCTTCTACTTCCCCTTTTTTGGCATCATATAACTGATTAATTAGCAGATGCGTCTCTTTTTGATCATCTGCAATGCTTTTTTGAGAAGTGAGGACTTGTGAAAGCTGTGTTTCTAGACCATTAATCCTTTGTTTCAAGTGCCATTCAGCTTGGGCTTGAATTTCTTGGTCTTCCATAGTTGTAATTTACAGCTTTTCCTTTAGTTGGAGTATCTCTGAAGCTGCGTTGGACGTTGTACGCTTGATTGTGTCCATCTTTGAATGTACAGAAACGTCAGTCTTCTTCCTGTAATCCAGGTAACCTGAGATTCTTGACAGAAGGTTGTTGTAATCTTCCTTTGAATGAGTAGACTTTCCAAGGCAGTCTGTACTTTGATGAGTTCTTTAGTTGTCAAAAATTCAGTTGGATCTACATCTTCTTTGACTGTTGTCTGAGTTTGATTGCCCATAACCGTCAGTTCTTTCCAACTTCTTTAGCTTGCTTCTAATTGTCAGTTGTTTGGGTCCCAACTGGCAATGCTTCTGTCTGAGTAATTGATTCCTTTTGAATTTCATTTTTGTCTTCAGTTTCTAAACCTGAGTCTTGCTCTGTCAGCTTCTTTGAATCATCATCCTTATCTTAATCATCATTCTTCTTTAAACATCCTTCGGTGCTGATGATTCATCGGACTTCTTCTTCTTCTGTTCTTCTTTTTCTTCAAGTAATTTGTAGCAGCTTGTAAGAAATTCATCCCTAGGAAACAATGCATACAAATGTTCAACTCCAGGTTTTTTAAGAATCCATGTTTCTTCAGTCCTAAGTGTTTCTTTAACAGATTCTTGAGAGTCTACTGTCTTCAATTTCATCTTCATGACATTCATGATTCTTTCTGGTTCAAAAAGACTCTTTTATTACTGACTTTGATGAGTCTCTTCTACGAATCCATAGCAGAAACTTGTTTTTCTAATGATTTTGGTCTTTTGTGAGAATCATCTTCAGCTAACTGATAGTTTCCTGATGTCAGTTTCAGTTCTTGTTCCCACTCAGTTGGTGTTGTCTTGCTCATTTCAGTTCCTTTAACTGAGGTTTCTGGGAATAAGCTTCTTTCTACTGCTCTCTTTCCTTGTGAGTCATCTTTCTGCTTGACTCCTTGTTGTTGCCTATATCTTTGAGAGGCGATCTTCTTTCCTTCGACTTCCGATATACGTCCTTGAACTTACCACTCATCGCAGCCTTCTTCGGTTTTGCTTGATGCAGTAGCTTGTTCAAATTCCTTTCCAAGACTGAGTCTTTCTAGGTAATATTGTATTACCAAACTGTGTGATTTCTTCAAATGAAGTCTTCTAGTTATCTGTCTTCTTTCAGTTCGGGCTTTGCTGATACTTTCAAGTTTAGCAATATATTGCTTCCTGATTTGATTGAACACATATCCTGCCCAATTGAAGTCAAAATCATACCAAATGATATTCAGCAATTGAATTGCGTCTGCTGATATCCATTCTAATCCTTGATATTGTCCAATAATGGTTTTGCTTATCCATCTGCTGAGTAATGCGAATTCCTTCTTGAGATTATCTAGAGATGAATAAACTTCTGTTGGTTTGTTTATTGCAGAAATATGAGAAAGAAAGGCTTCACGTTTGAGTGGCAAACTGAGTAATTCGATTGATTTCACAGCTGGTTTCTTGAGATCAAACAATTGCCTTATGATTTCCGCGTTGATGCAGATCATTTCTCCATGAACGGTTGTTACCAGGGAATGCTTTACTACCTTCATATTCTCCTAAAATTGTAGAATGCCTTCCAAATATCATTTAGTTTCTAGCATAATCTCCAATAAATTTCATATCCCTTGTACTCTTTTGATCTTTTCACAGAGTAAGCTAGCCAACAGAGTATTATTGCTTTCTTCTTCAAATTGATCAAAAGCAAAAGATTCTCCTTTAGCTATTAATCTAGATTCTTGGACTTCTTTTGATTCCATATTGCTATTTTTCTTTATGTGTGTTTGAGAAGATATTTTGGGTGAGAGGATATATAGAGGGATGGACGGTTGTAGATGTTAGGAAATCTACGCAGGAACGCAGCGGAATTTAAAATTTTATTTCCTTTTAACCAGGATCGACTTCGTTTAAGAAATAAACAAACGAGTTAGTAGACGGTGGTTACCTTGGTTGATCTAAAAGATCGACGCTTTGACCCGTCTAAGGAGAGTAGTTACGCATAGAGCCGCCCAGTGTTCGGCCTCTCACCCCAGATCCACACGAACGACCTACCGGAATCCCATCATGGATCGCTATTGGAAAACTCCGGTTGCTAGACCGGCCCTTTTCCCCTCTCTCCAACTCTCTATAGGATGCTCTATATTTTACACAAGAACTATGAGCTCTTGCAATTGTGATGTACAAAAGAGCTTGACACCCACCTCTTATTTATAGTAGAAGTGGCGCCCCAAATAGAGTAGAAAGGAAGAAAACATTTTTCCCAATAAAATAAGGAAAATATAATTGATTGATTTATCTCATTTATTACAATATCTCATATTAAATAAATCTAGGATATTGTCAATATCTTATATTGAATATTTCCAAGATTTTGTCAATATCTTATATTGACTATATTTATCTTATTACCATAAATCAATTTACACATGTATATACATCACTTATATATATTACAAACACATAAATCTATATATAAATATCTAGCTATCACAAATGTGCACATGTACATCAATATGTACAAGTACAAGATTCACGCATATATATATTATATATATATATATATATATATATATATATATATATATATATATATATATATATATATATATATATATATATATATATATATATATATATATATATATATATTAATATCTAATATTAATATTTAGTAATACCATTAATTAAATTGCACAATCCAAATGTATCTTTATACACTAATATTGGCGTCACCTTTAGCCATAAATTGGCTTCCGGAATATTCTTTAATTAATAATATAATACTATGATTAATTAATTTGTAAAATCCATGTATATCACATATATACATAATTTCAAAATTCATATGTATCAATATACATATTTAATTAATCATCATAATTAATAGTTTGTATCATATTTATTCATAATAAATAAATACCACCATATTAATTTACCACTATAACTCTTATAGTCTCGAGATAAACTTTCCTTATTTGGTTATCATCTATAACCACATTTTAATCCGGCTAGATGTTCTTAGCATGTGTGACCCGATACAGCTTCCGAATATGTTGGCCGTAGACACAAAGTGCAAATTACTTAAAACGCCTTCATGCAAAACGATCACGGATAGCGTCAGCAACACACCGTGACCCCAATCATCGAAAGAGTCAAAAGCAATGACTACTACCTTTCATGTGAAAGCGCATCGTGTAACTTACAATCCTATCATTGTAATAATATCCATACGGTCGTACGTCGAGTGTCAAACATTAACGACCGTATCTTATAATCTGGATATCAAGCTCTCTCGAAGTAACTCGTTTACTCCCATTTTGCAAAGATTCACGAGAGTAAGACATTCCTTATAAGAAGGCCATTTCGGATATTCGATCCCAATCATAGGATACGCGATTCCCGGACGACCAATCATGTATACTCCGTGATGCTTCAATATCATACCCAATCACTACCGCATGATCGCCCGTGTTTAGGGAAAACCTCAATAGTGTCAAAGCATGACAATCCACACCGTTATGCCATGAAGACTCGGTCAAAAGGATAATTACACAATCGTCACATAGTGTGACACTTATCCGTGTAAGTGGGTCGATCCTAGCGACGCATTCTCTAATACACGCCCCGCATACCCAAGTGTCTCTACACTTCGATGAGCGAGATCTATCCACCCTAAAAGAGAAGACATCTAATACGTGCTAGTCTGTTTATACTATCAATGCCCTGTTTAATAGTACATCAGCCTAGAGACATTTAAGTATCAAACTTATTAAAGTGATTAGAGATCTCATCAACCATAATCACCTATCATGGTTTCTCTATCACAGTTTAATACTAAGGACGTTATCATATAACAATTCATAATTGGTTCTTTAAAAGAACATATACATGACAACATAAAAGCCATTTAATACATGTATAAACACAAAGAAATAGTAGAAATGATCCGACCCGGTCGGATCCGGTCCAACCCGATTGGGTTTAGGACACTATTTCAACAGTAGACACGATCCCACAATCTTTTATAGATCGTGTAGTACCCTTTGAAATTCTTCTGAGCATATCGGTTTTCTATGCATGTACTATTTGGCTTTTTTGTGTTAACGCACAACATTTTCTGACAAATTCAGCGGTAATTAATTGCGATGAGACTATTGTCGGTTTTATCCTTTTAACCGTTGAATACCCTTGACTAGGTAAAACTGATCGAGTTGAAGTTTCAGTAGTCTATCCTTTGTAGAGGTCAGTTCCGCCTTAATTCAGTTCCATAGTTAGTTTGAGATTGTTGATGTAAATGACTGATCTGTCAAGCGAGCTCACCCACCATGACAAAGATCAATCCCCTTGACGAATCTCAGTTGTATAACTGATTTAGCTGACTTTGATTATTCCCAATTCAGTTCTCAGTTTAGAAAACCTTTCTTTGTCCATAGGTTTTGTAAAGATGTCAACCAACTGGTCCTCAATTGGTATATAGAGCACTGTAACGTCTTTCTTCTCCACATGGTCTCTTATGAAGTGATGTCTTACATCAATATGTTTTGTCCTTGAGTGTAAGACTGGATTATTTGTTATTGTTATTGCGCTTGTATTTTCACACATAATAGGTATCAAACCTTCTTCAATTCCATAGTCTCTCAGTTGTTGTCGAATCCACAAAACTTGAGCACAACAGCTTCCAGCTTCAATGTATTCAGCTTCAGCTGTTGATGTTGAAATTGAGTTATGCTTTTTGCTAAACCATGACACAAGTCTATTTCCAAGTAACTGACATGTGCATGTAGTGTTTTTTTCTATCTATTTTGCATCCAGCATAATCTGAGTTTGAGTAAGATATCAGCTTGAATTCTCATTCTCTTGTGTACCATATCCTTACTCCAAGTGTGTCCTTGAGATACTTCAGGGTTCTCTTGACCACTGTCATGTGACTTTCTTTAGGTCTAGTCTGAAATCTTGCACAAACACCTACTGAAAATGATATATTAGGTCTACTTGCTGTGAGATAAAGTAGACTTCCAATCATCCTTCTGTAGAGTGTTTGATCCACATCATTTCCATCTTTATCTTTATCCAATCTTATGTTGGTTCCAGTAGGTGTTTCTATTCCTGCACTGTTCTCCATTCCAAACTTCTTGATAAGTTATTTTGTATATTTAGTTTGGTGAATGAAATTCCATTTTCCATTTTCTTGACTTGCAATCCGAGAAAAAAGTTTAATTCTCCCATCATACTCATCTGAAACTTGCTCTTCATTAAACTTGCAAATTTCTCACATAGTTGTCGATTCTCTTATCAAAAAATGATGTCATCCACATATATTTGACTAGGAGAGTGCTTTCACCTATCTTCATTCTGAACAAGGTCTTGTCAATGGTTTCTTTGATAAAGCCATTGTCAACTAGAAACTATGATAGAGTTTCATACCAGGCTCTAGGTGCCTATTTCAGTCCATAGAGTGCTTTTCTCAGTCTGAAAACTTTGTCTTCTTGATCCTTGATTTCAAATCCTGGGGGTTGTTGCACATAAGCTTCCTCTTCAAGTACTCCATTCAGGAATGCACTTTTAACATCCATTTGGTAAACTTTGAACTTCTTGTGTGTTGCAAATGCAAGAAATAACTTGATTGCCTCTAATCTTGCTCTTGGAGCATATGTTTCATCAAAGTCTATCCCTTTAGGTTGTGAATATCCTTTGGCCACAAGTCTAGCTTTATTTCTAACAATGTTTCCGTCTTCATCAAGTTTATTTCTGAACACCCATTTGCTGCCAATAACATTTACATGATCTAGTTTCTCTACTAGCTACCATACTTGATTCCTTTCAAATTCATTGAGTTCCTCCTGCATGGCTAATATCCACTCTAGATCTTTCAAATCTTCTTCTACCTCTTTTGGTTTAGCTTGAGATAGAAAACATGCTATATTTGCATCTAACTGATTTCTTGTGCGAACTCATTGTTGAAAATCACCAATCACCTGTTCCTCAGGGTGATCTCTCATCCATTGATGAACAGGGGTTTCATTATAGGATCTTGAATTTCATGAATTGGTTCTTCATGAATTTCAGCTTCTGGAATCTGATCTGCTTGAGATTGATTTTCTCGATCTTGTACTGGATCAATTTTATTTTGTATTGGTTGTTCAACTGTAGGTTCAGTTATTGGTAACTGAGACTGATCTTGATCTAATGATTCAGATATCCATAGTCTTCCCATATCAACGAAAACTGATTCTAAAGTCTTTTGTAACTGAGGTCTGATGGGAGTCAACTTTACATGATTCCGGTGCATCTTTTACCCCCGTTTATCCCACTTTTAGCACGTTTCTTGGTGATTTAGACCGTTTTAGGGGCAATATCGTGAATTATTAGCACGGGGAGTAAATCCGTCACTTTGATAGTTTACTACATCTTTTTAGTGATATTGACCCTATTCCCGAGCACTTTTACCCTCTGGAATGTTTTGGATGTTTTTGGTTGTTGTGATGATGTAGGGAAATGGTGTCTTGAGAACCCGGAAGGCAAAGAATTATGATGAGAAGCATGGTCAAGGTGCAACAATGATCCAAAGAAGAAGAAAGATGAAGAAAAGGGGTGAGAAGTTTTAGTATCTCAACCCCTATGTTCTGGTTCAGCAGCATTTTGACCCATGATGGAGGCATTTTCTGGTCATGACTTCTTCATGAAAGTTGTAGATAATTGAAAGAGATTTCCAACTCATCTTGAATCACCCAAATTGGAGCTCGGATTAAGAAGTTATGAAGGTTTTACTACAGCAGAAAAACTGCATCATGCGAAACGCACGTTTGGAGCTTTAAACATGCGTTTCGGACGTTTTTTTTTTAATACTGAGAGCAAGGGACTGAAACACGCGTTTGGGAACCTTCCAAACGTGCGTTTGAGCAGTTTTTAGCCATAAAAACCCAATTTGGATCGAATTTTTGGGGGAAGAACATAGCAGCCGCGCATAGGAGTAGTTTTAGGTCATTTTGGGCGATTTTCTTCATCCTTAGGAGTTAGAATTAGTGCTATATATCATTAGAATCGTCTTTCGATCCTCTCTTTCATTCTCTAACTTATATATTCGATTTTTAACATTTAGTTTGGCAAAAATTTGATCTTTTGGAGCACGAATTTTCTCTCTTTTAAATCTCAATCAAGTAAGTATGTTTGCTTGTTCTTTTGTTGTTATTGCTATGTTTTCCTTCATTGTTTGTTGTTTAGATTGTATAATGTGTAGCTAATTTCTCCCCATAGCCAAACTATGTGAAATGTGATGAAATCACCCTTTGGGTGATGAAATTGGGAGTGGGTGTTGCGTTTTATTGTTGTTTCTTGCATGTTTCACGTCTTAGAACTTGTTATAACGGATTTGGGCTAGATTGATCACCTAGGTCAAACATCACACACACCAATCTTGAGAGTTGTTCAGAGAGAGGGGTGTGGGAAAAGGGTTCTAGGATCGTGGTGTAGTATCGGTTTAGTTGTTAAACCGAGCACATCATGAGGTTACTCGTTAATACGTTTAAGCGGCTTGAGTGCAAAACATGACTTGTGAGGAGAGAGTTGTTCAGACCTTAATATGGCATAAGGTGTTAGAAGAGAGTTGTTCAGACGCTAGCACCGGGTTTAGGAGTTCGCACCCGTGAAATTGAATGCAAGAGCTCGTTTGTTATATTGCACACTCCCGGTTTTGTCTATCCTCGGGGTTGAAATTAGTCATTTTGATCATGGTTCGGCTATGTTCCTTTCTCCCTTTAGACTTATTAGTTTAATTTACTTTAGTTTAATTGAAGTGTACAAACATTCCAACAACTTGTTTGCCTAGACTAAGCAATAAGTTCACTTTGGTACTTACAAGCACATCTTCTCTGTGGGATCGACATCGGACTCCTGTAGCTTTACTCGCAATCGACCCGGTACACTGCCGGTTAGAGAGCTTGTTTAGTCACCGTTGTCTTGAGTATTTTATAAATTTGTTTGGTGAAAAATACGCTCATCAAGGTCGAGAAACTGGTTCATGTTTATTTTCAATTGTATCACTGGTGAAGTTTGGTTCATCAAAAACCACATGCATAGATTCTTCATGCTTGAGTGTTCTTGTTCAAAACTCTTAATGCTTTACTAACACTTGAATATCCTAAGAATATTCCTTCATCAACTTTGGGTTGAAAAGTCTTGAGCTGATCTTTTCCATTATTGTGTATGTAGCATTTGCTTCCAAAGGCATGAAAGTATGAGACATTTGGTTTCCTTCCATTCCATATCTCATAGGGTCTTTTCTCCAACCTTTTATTCATTAAGGCTGTGTTTTGAGTATAACAGGCTGTATTTACAGCTTTTACCCAATACCTTTCAGGTAATTTTGATTCACGGATCATTGTTCTTCCTGCTTCTTTGAGTGTCATGTTTCTTCTTTCAGCTACTCCATTTTGCTGAGGTGTTGCTGCAAGTTGGCGTGACACTCCATTTTCTCCACAGTATTAAATAATCACATTATTGAGAAATTTAGTTCCTTTGTCAGATCTTATTTTTACAACTGTAACAATTTTCTGATTTTGAAGTTTCTTCAACAGTTCTGTGAGTGTTTGCTTAGTCTCACTCTTATTTGTTAAGAAGATTACCTATGTACACCTTGAGTAATCATCAACCACCACTAATGTATACTTCTTTCCACTAACACTGATTGGTGTGACAGGTCCAAATAAATCCATATGTAGCAATTCCAAAACTATTGTTGTTGAATGCTGAGATTTGGTCTTGAAGCTTGCTTTCACTTGCTTCCATTTTTTACAAGCATCACATAAACTCTCTTTCTTGTATGATATTTCTAGTAGGCCAATTACTAAACTTTTCTTGACCAGAAGATTGATGTCATCAAAGTTGAGATTACTCAATTTCTTGTGCCAAAGCCAGCTGATTTTCTGATTTGGTATGCACAAGTAAACAGGTTTCTAAGATAGTTGTTGACTAGTCCACAACATACATATTTTCTTTTCTTCTACCAGCAAGAACTACTTGGTAGGCAGTTTCACTTATGACAATGCAAAATTCTTTGTCAAATGTAACTCTGTATCACATGTCACAAAATTGGCTTGTACTGAGTAGATTGTAATTGAGTCCTTCAACATAAGCTACATTTCTGATCTTCAATCCATTCTTGATCAAGGTTCCATAACCTCTTGTATATCCAGGTTTGTCTTTTCCACCAAAATTGACTTTGGGTCCATCTTTGGCTTGAAAATCAACCAAACGCTCTTTGCTCCTTGTCATGTGTCTAGAGCAACCACTGTCAAAATACCATGTTTCCAGCAAAACAAGTTAATAAATTTTAGGTGCCCAACTCTGTTTGGGTCCATAAGGGTCAGTTGCAAGTACAACATTTGGGATATTTCCATAGGGTCTTCTTTGGAAATTGTTGCACTTGTTATCATAGATATAAGCTACATTTCCATAATATCTATTTTGGATTAAATCTTATTTATATTGTCTCTCAAGTCTTTTGGTTTGAACTGACTTCCATATTGCCTTCTATTGTTGAAAACTGACCATCATTATGTTGTTTGTACTGAGGTCTAAACTGACTTCTGTACTGAGGATTCTGCTGAGATCTAGGATAAGTTCTCTGTTGAGTCCATGACTGAGACTTGTAGTAAGTTCTCTGTTGCGAATGGTTTTTCTTTTCAGTTTTAGTAATAGGTTCAGAGAAGTTCCAATCCTCGTTAGTGGGAAATAATCTGCCTTTCCCCATGAGTTTGTAATTCCTGGAATGATTAACATTCTTGGATTTACTTTGGTTGGTCCTTTTCTGGTTCTTAGCATGGTTCACTTCTGTAGATTTAGCATTTGATCTACCATCTCTGTTTCTTTGAGGTACAACTGATCTACCTTTAGATTTACCTTTGTTATTAGGTGCAGCTGACTTCTTAGAAAACTGATGTTGAAACTGAGTTGATTCATATTGATCTTATTTAACTGGTTCAGCATACTTCTCGGTTTGAGGAATTTGTTCAGCTACAAACTTAATGCCAGTTTTGACATTAGGTTCACCAGCTTTACTAGTTCCTTCCTTTGAAGTTTGTTGTGTATCAAATCATAATCTAGTTCTGTCTTCATAGGGCTTTCCAGATTTGAATCCAGTTGCAGAGCTTGAGTGAGCTAAAAATTCAGCTGCTGCTACTGAAGTAGTGGGCTGATGCTGATTCTTTGCTTTATCAGTTCTTAACAGTCTCAAAATGTTCAATTCAGTTTTTAATCGACTTTCAAAATTAGAGATTCTTTCTCAGCTTTGATTGATTCATAACCAGCTTGTATGGCTACCAACTGATTCATCAATTCATCAAGAGTTTCCTCTAATTCAAGATTTCTAGGTTTAGAACCAGCTGTTGAAGAACAAGCATTCTGTATGGAATTTTATGCTGAGTTGTACTTAGAATTAGATTCACATACCTAATTTGGATCCTCCATAGAGCCATTAAAGTTGCGTCATCTGAGAGTGTCTTTTCAGTTTCAGCTTCATAGTCTGACTCATCACCAGCTAATAATGCTCTTCTTCCGGTTCTTCTTTGCTGAGTTCTCTTGTTGGTCAATACTGGACATTCAGCCTTGTAATGTCCAGGATTTTTGCAGTTGAAACACAAGTACTCATCATATTTCTTTCTTTCTGGAGTTCTCTTGATGTATTTTTGAGTAACTGGCTGGCCACTCTTCATTCTTCTAATTCTGTTCATCATGAGTGCCGTATGTTCCTCCATTTCATCCAGTTGTTGAAGATTGCTATTTGATGTCTCTAGGTTATCATTAGCTACGGCAAGAGCTGTAGTCTTTGGGTCTTCAAGTGCTTTGAGTGTAGCTGAGATAACTGTGAAATCTTCACTGAACTCATTGGCTCAGCAGAAAGTTTTAGCGAGCTTCTGGTCACCCGGTGCGTGCGTGCTGATGCTTAGTGTGAGCCACTGACCCTATTTTTTATGTTTAGTTTGTTTTAAGCCCCGAATCTAGTCTTGAATTTTGTTCCTTGATCTAATAACATTAAATGAACATGAACAAGCCATGATTGAGCTTCTGATGCGTCACCGAATGTACTCTTCCTAGGAGTTGAAGTTCAGGACCATTGGAAGAGTATTATTGGATTGTGCTTTGATGAATTAGACTTCATCAATGTCTGTGTATGTGCTAGGGCTTATCCGTGTCTAGTGGTCTAAGTAAGAGAGTAGGAGATGTGATGGAGCTTACTTGAAAATACTTAGGTGGCTAGTTAATAACTAATAACAAACGTACTTGTGTAGCTAAAAGAATAAACATCATGCCATTCTTGGGAAGACACAAGTTTATATCGTGATGTGTGGGCGGTCGGATAAAGTGAATAATTCCGTAAGTCTACCAGAATAGAATCTAGGTGCGGAAGGACTTCGCGAATGAAAAACTCCGTAAGTCTACCAGAATAGACTCTATGTGCGGAGGGACTTCACCGAAAATATACACTATCGGAGTCTACCAGAATAGACCTCTGTGGTTATTGGTGTGATCCACCAATATGTTGCACCTACTCCGTGGTGAGTTACACCATGCGTAGTGCCCTTGAATACTGATGTAACAAAGATAAGCTAAGCTAGAAACCATTAGTCACAACATGTTGATGATCATGACGTGAACCCTAGAGTTGAGTTGGTCTCATAAAGATAGCTTAATAATAATAATGTAAACCTTTCCGTTGTAGAACTTAATTATACGTTAGCTTCTCACTCTTACTAAATACCTATGTACTTACATCATTTGCATGTTTCTTTTGTATGCATTGTGGGGTGAGAAAATGAACATTTTGTCCATGAGCTCGATGACAAGGATATGTGATGAAGATGATGATTGAGGATGCGTCCAGTTCCCTTTATTTCTTGTTGCACTAGACTTTGTTGTTTTCCCTTCATTAGACAAATGTTGTTCTTTTATTTCTATACGTTTGTAAGGAAGTCTGTACTTTATGTTTGGTTTTTGGTTGATGTAAGGACACATTTCTATCTTTAATATGTTGAGTTTCTTTTCATAGTAGCATTTATGGTGTTTGCCGAGTCTTTCTAGTTTCCGTTTTGCTAAACTCGATACGTTGTAGTAAAGACTTACGTGTAATTTTAGATTTATTTAATATTATACGTGCCAAGCGTTTTATTTCCGGATAAGGATTCGATATCCGAGAACGGAGCGTTACAATCAAGGTGAAAAGATCCCCTCTAATGCAATTTGATGGTAAAATGTACAAAAAAATAAAACGTGTTTTTTTTGTTTTGTGTAACCATCAAATGCATTGTAGTGGTTTAATGCTCCCAAAAATTATATGGGAAATTAGAGATAATGACACAATCTGGAATATTTTAAAGTAACAGGACAACTACAATTTTTTTATAGGGAGAAGGACAACTGCATAATTTTTATAGCGAGAAGAACAAACAGTGAATTAGAAAATCGGTGAATCTAAGGTGAATCTCGAAATCGGTGAATTTCGACAGTGAATCCTTAAAATCAATGAATTTCGATAATGAATTTTGAAAATTAGTGAATTTCGATAAATGATTTTTGGCAATTAATTTAAATAAATAATTTCAACAATGAATAAATAGTTTTGTCCTTTATGCAAAAGTTTCAAAAGACTGTCTTTCTACTCAATTGATGAAATATTTCTGTCATTCTTCTCGTTCCTCCAAAATTATATATCACCTTCAAAATATATGATATAATTTTCTTTTGGTGACATCACAAAAATTAATGAATTATAAAACACGCCTTCCATCCTTTCCACCCTACTACATGTAGTACGCATTTCACCTTCACCATGTGGTGGTGGAAGAGCTTTACTTTCTTAATTCACCAATAAGTTATACTCTTCTCCCTCTATTTGCTCTTCCCGCTCACTCTATTTGGATCCAGGAAGAAGAAAGTAGCTCGATTGCGAATATGGAGGGGAGTGTGTTGTTGGATTGGACGGTGGTCCGATCCATTTTAGCCATTCTTCAATGGTGGGGATTTAACGTCACTGTCATTATTATGAACAAATGGATCTTTCAGGTTATTACACTAACACTTTTATTTAGTTATCTTCCTAGTTCCTATCAATTTTTATTTTTTTACTTGAATTCTGTTTATTTTATTGGGATGATTCTTTTATTTAACTCACTTCAGCTGAGCCATATAATTGTAAAGGATATGAGAAGATTATGCTATTATTATTATTATTATTATTATTATTATTATTATTGTCTTTATCATTATAATCAGTTGAATTATTATCAGAGAAATGAATCATGAATTTCGTTCAGTCGTATTTTCTAGATCAAGCTAGGTATGGAAATAGGTTTAAATGACAATTAGAATGAATAAAGGGGAAATATTTATCACAATTTTAGTTCCTTTTGTCCTGAAAATTATTTGCAAGATTTGTTTCCGTAAAATGGTAGAATACCTTCCATTTTAGTGGATAAAAAATTGTGGTGAGTTGACAATTTTTTGCGTGTGTTGTCGGTGCTATAGTTTATAGCCGGTTTGCACCAGCATTAGCATCGTTTTCTGTTGTTATTAAAAGTTGTTTAATAAATATAAGCTTATAATTTATTATTTGATTGTAAGAGTAAGCCGGTGTGTGTTAAGTGTCATAGCAACTAAATAGCCTTTTACAACATACCAGCGTTATTAGCACCAGGTGGGCGATTATGCAGCCTTTTGCTTGTTTGAAAATCCTGATTAAGGAATACATCTTTTTGGTTCATGTTTTTATTTCCTTGGCATGGAGAATTATGTCATACGAAAAGAGAAGAAGCAGTACAAAGTCTTTTATTCGCGGGTTATCATAAGTGGGTACTATATTTTTATTTTTTTTTGGTTTCATGAGATCAATTTGTCATCAAGCACAAGGTTTTGCAATTCAAACCTTAAATATCGTTCATTGTCGTTAGTTTGTAAATTTTTCTGCTTGAATATTAAGATTCTGGCCAACTGTTGCACAGTACACTCTGGCTTTTGCTTTTAATAAGCCTTGAGCAAAGTTACCGGCAGCGTTAATATACTGTATCGCAGCTATGAGTAGTTTCTCTGCTGCAACAATGAAGTGAATGGAGCCATAAATGTATGGTATACTAGTCATGGAAGCATGTTATGTCTGGGTCTTTTGATGAATATTTCCTCCTTGAACCTTGTGCTCTTTGGGAGCTATTTGTCTTCAAGTTTTGTTGTTTACACTGATTGAGGAATCATCTGTGTTGTATCACATTATTATTAGATACAATGGACAAGTTGTTTATTCAGGTTTGTTAAGAATGTACTCTCCTTTGTCTTCTCCCCTGTAATCATTTCTGTGATTCCTGAAATTCTGAATGAAATGTTTTGCTTCCGTTAGCTGAGTGCCCAATTTTTCTCTATTTTGCTATCTTTGTTGAATAATTTTTTTTTGTGGACCAGAAATTGGACTTCAAATTTCCTTTGACAGTGTCATGTGTACACTTTATATGCTCGGCTTGTGGTGCATACCTGGTGATCAAGGTTCTCAAAATTAAACCACTTATAGTTGTGGACACCGAAGATCGATGGAGAAGAATCTTTCCAATGTCCTTTGTATTTTGCATAAACATAGTGCTGGGAAATGTCAGTTTACGATACATTCCAGTCTCTTTCATGCAAACAATAAAGTCCTTCACCCCTGCAACCACAGGTGAGAATCTGCATTATATATCAGGAAATCAGATGTTAGACTTCACCATTTCTCTTGAGAGCATCAGTCAGTTATGGCATGGGATTCTCATGGGCTTCTTTAAACATGCCTTGCCTGATTAACTGTCATGAAATGAATGACATCTTTGTTTCCCCTCATGTAGCATGTCTCTACAAAGTTGAAAGATGAATAATGCATATGATTCCCTCTGTTGAATTCTCAGTTGTTTTGCAGTGGCTAGTTTGGAGAAAGCATTTTGACTGGAGAATATGGACTTCTTTGGTGCCCATTGTTGGGGGGATCCTTCTTACCTCTGCGACAGAACTTAGTTTCAATATATTTGGATTCTGTGCTGCCTTGTTTGGCTGTCTTGCCACTTCTACAAAAACTATCCTTGCAGAATCTCTTCTGCATGGTTTCAAATTTGACAGGTACATGGATTTTCGTGAAAGAAAAGGTTTATTTGTTTGACTTAACATTTTGATGGCGGCTCGCTGATTTTTAGGTACCTTCTCATTTAGCAGACTAGATATTTCAATTGCCTTCCGTTAGATGACTGTACTTTTGTATAAGAATGACACTTTATGTAATATGGGGCAACAGTCAGTATATGAGGATAATATATCAAATGGTCATCCGAAGACTCCAAAAGTGCAGTAATTAATCTTTAGCATTAATCAATTGGAATGATCAACTTAGTTTGATGTGTATGCTGAAATAGATAACCTAGCTGGTTGGTCAGGATTTTGTAAAGGTCCTGCACATTCTTTGAATCATGTATAGGGTATTACCTAAGGAGTTGTCGTTGACAAACACTAAAATTATTGCTTGTACAAATTTATTTCTGAAGGTTCAAACTCTACTAATTTCTTTCACATTCAGTTTAGCTCCTGTGTTTTATTCTTTGGATGCAAGAACATGAGTAATGGCTTTGAAATGGAACTTTTTTTTGGAAGAAATTGAGATGGAACATTTTTTTGGAAGAAATTGAGATGGAATTGTTGGATCGAATGAGTATTGAAGGGATGGATACGGTGTTGCTTGTTAAGTGAAATTGTAATTAACGCGTTCCTACAAATTTTCTACACAAAGTATGCCTGACTTTGTTTTGGTTTAGAAAGCCTGAAAATTCCTGGGATATGGCCACACAAACAAGTTTTATATGTAGTAATTTTAAGTTACTATGACACGTTTGGATTCCAAACTGCAATGTAGCTTGTGTTATTGCGCTTTACTCCAAACAGTGCCTTGTCGACTCTTCTTAGTTTTGAACTGTTGATTATTGTCTGATACTTTGGTTATAGCTTGAAGGCTCTCTTAGAAGGTTAGATCTCTAATTGATGAGATATTATGGAAGTTGCCTTAAATTATCACCGACAATGAACCATAGCATAAGGAGGAAAGATGAACAATTGAATATGTTCTTATCTGTGAATGACGTGTGTAAAAAGACAAAACACATATTCTGTCTTCTCTATCCAAGAGTCTCCTGCCCATGTGTATTTTTATCATGATACGATGCTAATTACTGTGGTCTCTTTAGCTGGTTCTAATCATGAAATTTTTTTTGTTTTTTGTTCTTGTAAAAGAGCAATTTTTTACTTCTCAAATATATGTGTGTGTGTGTGTGTGTGTGTGTGTGTGTTGTGTTGGGGCTTAGTTCACGGTCGCTTACGAAAGAAAGGGGAAACGGAGAGCAGACTAATTGTTGAGCCTTTTCTCTTTCCAGAAATTTGTGTAATCATTTATTTATCTTGTTTAGAGAGGTTGCGATTCCAGTGCTAATAAGTTTGTTTCAACTTGTTGTTACGCTCTTTCTTGCAGCATAAACACGGTATACTACATGGCACCTTTTGCAACAATGATATTGGGAGTACCGGCGCTACTGCTAGAAGGTTCAGATGTTATTGAGTGGTTCCACACATACCCCTCCTCGCTTGTCTCGCCTCTTATAATTATATTAGGGTCAGGAGTATTGGCTTTCTTCCTCAACTTCTCTATTTTCTATGTCATTCACTCTACTACTGCTGTCACTTTCAATGTTGCTGGCAATCTCAAGGTAATAACAACTTCATTGTGTACTTCCTTCCGCATGCATTCCCATGTGACTATAGAGGCCTTGAATGAAAACCACCACCAATATTTTTTAGTTGGATACACCCCCCGCATCTTTTGCATAACCAGTAACAAAAACTGAGTTTGTCACTGCTCCTATAGTCCAAATGATATCTGATTATCTTATGCATAAACAAGCTAACACAATGCACTGAAACGATCACTCAGTCATTTAATTAGTTGATAAATATGGATTCACATAGAGTTCGTGCATATCATAGTAATCAGACGCATTCATTCGTTGGGTGGGCAAACAGCGACGTGTTTTCCCTTTGAATTGCGAATCAAAACTGTAAGAAACAGATACGCGTGCTATTACTGTTACTGTCTCGATTGCATGTTTAATGCATGCCAGATGATGCAGTTAAAAGAAAGAAAAAAAAAAAACAAGGTTAGTTGTTTTACTATAAACCAACAAACGGATGTGTAACCGGGGAGAGTTTCAGCTGCTAGTGTATTCTCTTTCATCATATGATACCGTAGTGCGTGCTGTTTATTGATCGAATTTGACTAGAAACGAGGGGATGTACATGTTTCTCTTCATGACAGGTTGCCGTTGCTATAACATGTTCATGGTTGATCTTTAGAAACCCAATTTCAATTCTGAATGCATTTGGATGTGCAATTACACTGGTTGGATGTACATTCTATGGGTATGTTAGACACATGCTGACTTCACAACAATTACCAGGAACCCCTCGAACGCCGCGGACGCCTAGGAACAAAGTTGAGTTGATTCCCCTTGTGAGTGAAAAGTTAGATGACAAGGTCTGATATTTTGAAGATGTTGTTGAGTGATTAGAGGAACTTAGTAGACCAATACAACAACACCACATTTCTCCTTTTATTGTGTAAATTTTCATTTCTGTAAAATATACCGTTACCTCATTTCTTCCGTAGAATTACATTGTGGATGTCTCAATACATAGACTATTGATATATACTTCTCAAGTAACTCTTAAGTGCAACCTATCTTTTTTTTTTTTTTTTTTTTTTTTTTATCTTCAAACCCAAGTTATATACTACTACACTACTGTTAGTTTGTTGGGGGTGGGGGGTGTGCTGTCATTAGTTAACTAGCAAGACAAAGTAAAAGATGTCACAAAGCCTGCCTGGAGTTTTATCTTCTTCGATGCCCAAATTAGTTCTGAATGGGATGGGAGATTTTGTAAATAGGCAGAGTACTTGGCCAAACGAGTGTCGATGATTAAAAGTAAAAATAAAAATAAAAATAAAAAACCTAAGAAAAATATAAAGAAGGCCAAAGGTATGTTTATATAGGCATTGTAACGTTGTAGATCACAGGACACATTGCAAGACGACTCGTGGTGGCAGCCAACCATATCTTGGACAAATGTGACACACAACACTAGAATCAGTCTTGATATCTTTGTGATGCTGATTTAAAACCTGCAACCTCTTATGAGATGCAATCCCAAGTCTGTAATGCCACGGTAAATGAGACTTATCACTTGTATTAGAGGCTTCACACACAGAAACAGCATAAGAGTGACAAGCTTTGTCTGCCTTAAGAATGTATAAGCCATTGATCAATTCAGCTGAACCAATCTTCTTCAAACTGAGCATGTCCTGAATTATACAAGAATCCAGATAAAACTTAATATTGTAAGATCTAGTCCTTCTCAACTTACTGATAGACATAAGGTTGAAATTAAATTCAGGAACACAAAGTACATGCTCAAGTGTCAAGTCTTGGTTAATCCTAACTTGACCTATAAAACTTAATATTGTAAGATCTAGTCCTTCTCAACTTACTGATGGACATAAGGTTGAAATTAAATTCAGGAACACAAAATACATGCTCAAGTGTCAAGTCTTGGTTAATCCTAACTTGACCTATGCGAGTGACTGTAGCGGATTAACCAGTAGGCAAACTAACTAGCAAGACAAATTAAAAGATGGCACAAAGCCTGCTTGGAGTTTTATCTTCTTCGATGCCCAAATTAGTTCTGAATGGGATGGGAAATTTTGTAAAAAGGCAGAGTTCTTGGCCAAATGAGTGTCGATGATTAAAAGTAAAAATAAAAATAAAAATAAAAATAAAAAAACCTGAGAAAAATATAAAGAAGGCCAAATGTATGTTTATATAGGCATTGTAACGTTGTAGATCACAGGACACATTGCAAGACGACTCGTGGTGGCAGCCAACCATATCTTGGACAATTGTGACACACAACACTAGAATCAGTCTTGATATCTTTGTGATGCTGATTTAAAATCTGCAACCACTTATGAGATGCATGCCCAAGTCTGTAATGCCACGGTAAATGAGACTGATCACTTGTATTAGAGGCTTCACACACAGAAACAACATTAGAGTGACAAGCTTTGTCTGCCTTAAGAATGTATAAGCCATTGATCAATTCAGCTGAACCAATCTTCTTCAAACTGAGCATGTCCTGAATTATACAAGAATCCAGATAAAACTTAATATTGTAAGATCTAGTCCTTCTCAACTTACTGATAGACATAAGGTTGAAATTAAATTCAGGAACACAAAGTACATGCTCAAGTGTCAAGTCTTGGTTAATCCTAACTTGACCTATAAAACTTAATATTGTAAGATCTAGTCCTTCTCAACTTACTGATGGACATAAGGTTGAAATTAAATTCAGGAACACAAAGTACATGCTCAAGTGTCAAGTCTTGGTTAATCCTAACTTGACCTATGTGAGTGACTTTAGCGGATTTACCAGTAGGCAAACTAACATGCATATTTGCAACAGTCTGACAAGAACTAAACAAAGTGTTATCAAATATGATATGATCTGTAGCTCCAGAGTCTACAATCCAACAATATATTTTAGATATACCTGGACTTTCACCAGTTTGAAAGTTAGTGGTCAAGGCCACAGAATTGGCAGTAGGATGACCAGATCCTAAACTTTGATGTGCTTTCAACAGACACAGAATCTGCTGATATTGTTCTTGTATTGTACCAATTTGAGGATTGGAGTTCACATCCTCTGGTTCATCTTGAACCCAAGATTCTGATCCAACACAGTTCGCAGAAAATCTTCCTCTTCTCCTGCCCTTAAAATTGGAAGGGTAACGGTCAATAGTGTGCCCATCATCCTACAATGTGCACACTGAGGCTTCTTGCTTCCATTATTATAGTTTTTCCTGATGTTATTACTCTGATTTTGCACAGCAAGCACTACTTCTGATCAATATCAGAAGATCCAAAAACTGCCACATACTCCACAATCTTGGCTCCAGCAGAGGAACCATAATTATGTTTTTTTTCTTGTTTGACAACCATAGCAAAAACAACCTTAATTGATGGCAATGGATCCAACATCAAAACCTGAGACTTAATGGTCTCTTCATTCAAGCCTTTCAGGAATCTGATGAGATACTGCTTCTCTATATAACTTTGAAACTATTTCTTTCCACAGTCATACTCCGGAGGAACAGTCAAGATAACCAATTGATCCCATAACACCTTCAATTTAGTAAAATACTGGGAATCCGAAAGATTACTTTGCTTAGTGTTTTGTATCTCCTCCTTTATATCAGACAAGGTGATCCGACGCGTGTGCAAGTTGCTTACACTAGCAAGAGTACTAGGTCAATCGTAGTATAACAAAGGCGAATCAAGGTCGACCCCACAGAGACAATGCAACTTAAGTACCAACGAGTCTAACGTAACTAAGAAAACAAATATGTTCGTTGACCAACAATAAACATAAAAGAAACATGGTATTCCTCCCCCATCCCACTTATCTACTAACATGATCTAGTTAATCCTTTTGTTTACTTCCCCACATAATTTCCTTAAAATTAATCGAACGTTTTAATTCAGTTTTAGCTACGGGTGCATCTCCTAACCCTATCTACTTCCACTGTAAGGACAACAGACAATCTATATGCAACTAACCTCCTTCGTTGGTTGTATTAGCCCATACGTAATAAGTTCTAGAGATGCCGGCACAAGACTGAAAACCTCCCTAATCAGCTATCGACTATGAATAACACGTTCACATAAAGACAATGTCCTAATTAATACTTCACTAACAGTCCTTCATGTTAAATTACGAATTACGAATATTAGATTGGCCAGACCTAATTAATCGTTTTGATTATTCCTGTCGATCAACGTAGCTGACGCTGAATCTCCAGATTAGGGTGACCTAAATGTTGCCTAGGTAAATCGGTATAGACCGCCGATTTACCGAGGGCGGTGGTTCCTATTCTGGAATCTACATTGCTCAATTCAGATTAATTCAAGTTAATTATGGGGTTGTTAAACATGCAGATTAACTATAACACGTAAATACAAGCAGAGCTACCATAATAAAGACATAAAAGAACGTTCAAAGCTTCATACCTTCAACTTTGGAGATCTAGCTTGATCCACTCAAGCTAGAGACGGAAGGGAGGGGAGGACACCAGAAAATAAATCACTAAAACTCAAAGAAATTTTATTTCATCAAACTTGATAATAATGTATATGAAAATCTATCAAAGTATTGTATCCTCTCTTTACAATCAGTTCTGCGGCTTTATATAGATACATTAGCCGACTTATGACTCAAATAAACCCTAACCGACCTAGTAGATGCGGCAGACTTTGATTTCGTGTTTCCCAAGCCCTCGATTAACCGGACCTAGCCCACGGTTAATCGGGCTTACTTTTCTTCCTTTTTTCTGGCAGATCTTTTAGACTTTCTCCACTCGGCCCAATGCTCTTCTCTCGGTCCAAATACGTCCTTGATTGCTCTAGATTCGGTACATCCTGAAAAGTGCATAAAACAAGACGAAACAGTACCAAATCTTCGGGATAATAACACAGATGCAGAATTATGAACTTAGGAACATGCACTTAGTGTTTAACACATATTCCTTCACAATAACGGACCTATCTCCCTTCTCTAGAGCAGAATTTGGGGTGAATAAAGGTTAATTTAATGGTGTATTTAGAGTGCTATCACAAGTGTAAGTGTCTCCTCCTCCAAACCTGTCAGCAAGATCATCTCACATATCCTTGGCTGTTTTATAAGAAGTTATACTTTGTGCAATATCCCTGGATACCGAATTCACCAACCAGGCCTTCACCATACTATTGCATTGACGCCAAGCTGAATAGTGGTTATCAGCAGGAGCAAGAACTGGGATAGATCCGTCCATAAAACTCATTTTGTTTTTGGAAGATAACGTTGTTGTCATAGAGATCTTCCAGCTATGGTAGTTGTTATCATCAGAAGTGGTTGTACCAGAACCAGAGCTGGATTTTCATTTGGATGGACAACTAAATCGGCCGGAACAGCTCCCTGGACCTCCATTGTAAGACTGGAATCAGAACTTCCAAGAACTCAAGAATTCAAAAGCGGAAACGCGAAATAGAAGCGATTAAAACTCTGAGACCATGATGAAATTCTTAGTAGAGATTTCAGAATGCAGAAAAACAATCAGAATGAAGAATCAAAGTAAATTTCTTATTGAAGAATAAGAAGGTAAAGTTCAGTACAAAGTTTTCATTTGCATAATAATAAAACTTCATTTAATTGTGCTACCACTGATACCTTATATAGTGACATGTGGTAGTTACATAGAGTTAACCTCCCTAACTAACTTCTAACTGATTCACCTAACTAGCATCAGTAATTACATCTTGTAATTTAAGTGTTGTAACAGTATCCACACCATACGAATACATCACCCAAAAATTTCTCGTCTAATTGAAAGAATAATATCGAAGAAATGTTACAAGCACAATCATTGTGCTAAATCGAGTGACACAACTAAATTTTCTACTTTTTATCAGGATGAAAACAAACATACATCATCACAATGGATGATACATCTTGATCAGGATAGAAAATTTAGTTGTGTTACCGGCCATGACACAATGAATATGTCTGTAGCATTACTGATAATAGTTTTTGAATAGACAACCATAAAAATGTTGGTCGTCATCTAAAAGGCATGATACACATCTACTACTTTCTCAACTATTGTGCAACATGCAAGACGGAAGGATCACTAAGCATATCTCAAACGATCGTACACAAACAAGCTAATTTTAACTTTAACTTATTAGTGTTAGTGATTATTCGTTTGTTTAGTTTAATAAACCGACTTAAATGAAATTATAAACCAAACTCGGACACGTACTCGGACAATTTGTTTTTCAAATGAGCCGAGTTTGATTTCGTTTATTAAAAACAAAAGACCACGAACAAGCTTGTAACTAAATGAACTAAAATTAAATGTAAATTTTGATTCATTTATTAAATAAACAAGCTCGTAACATAAATGAATCAGGTTTAAACAACAAACACTCAACTCGGCTCGGCTCGTTAACAACTTAGGTGTGCTAATAATAAGTTGATGACCAGTATATATTACGTCTGTCCCAAAATGTAAGTCCGTTTGGAATTTTGTACATAGATTAAGAAAGTTGGTTAAATTAGTTATTTGTCATTAATTTTGATTAATAAAAAGTCTAATTATTATTGCAAAGTAGTGAAAAGTTGGTAAGTACTCCCACCGTTTATATTTAACTGTCGTAGTTATCAAAAACAAAAATTCTTTTCATTTGTCGTAGTTTCATTTTCAAAGCATTATTTATTATATTTTTCAACATCTACCCTTTATTAAAGATGTGAGAAATTGAAAACAACATTGCATTAATTATATTCAAGAGATGCTATTGTTATTTTGATGTTAAGTCAAAACAATAACTGCTCTCCTTTGTATATGTATATTTTGACAAGTGCGATAGTTAAAATAAAAACAAAGGAGCATATCTTTACTATATTAAAAGAGTGAGTGTGTTTCCCCCAAAAAGTGTTTGTCCCAAAAAGTGTTTCTCCCCAACTCAATATAATTTAATTAATCAATTAGTTTTAAATTAAAATATATAAAAACGAAAATTAATAATTACAACTAGAAACACAAAATAAAAAAACATAAAAATAAAATCATCAAAATCCTTGATTGATTATTGATTAAATAAATAATGGAAAATGAAATAAAAAAATAAAAAAACATAAATAATCAAAATCAATGATTGAATATATTGATTAATGAATCATCAATTAACTTATTAAAATAGAAAAACGAAATTAAAAATATAAGAATGAAAATATAAAAAAATCCTTGATTTAAGCAAAAATATAAAAAAAAAACGAAATAAATATATATATATATACATAAAAAATCATTAAGATCCTCATCAAAATCATTGGTTGATTATTGATTCAATAAATAAGAAAAAATAAAAAAAATTAAAATAAAAAAAACGTAAATAATAATCAAAATAATTAAAATCATTGATTGAATGTTGACTAATTTATCTTCATTAGTTTACTAAAATAGAAAAACGAAATTAAAAATATAAAAATGAAAATAAAAAAAATCCTTGATTCAATTAAAAATATAAAACCGAAATAAAAAAAATATATAAAAAAATCATCATGATCCTTGATTAATTATTTGTCAATTAATCATTATTAATTATTTACAAAAAAATATCATTATTAATTAATTAAAAATAGAAAGATTAAATTTTAAAATATATAAAAAAACATCACGGATATTGTAAAAAAAATTTAAAAAGTTTTTAATAAATTTATTAAATAGTTTATTTTAATTAAAAACAAAAATTATTATTACTACAAAAGTAAATTAAAACCCGAAAATAATTATTACTACAAAAATGAATTAAAACTCTTAATTGATTATATATTTAACCAAATAACCTTGATTGATTATTAATTAAAAACCAAAACAAATACATAATTAAAACTCTCAATAGCTATTCAAAATCCGGAGACATAAAAACAATAAGAACAATATGGTGAAAGAGATAATCCACCAAACGCAAAGCTAACACATTATATCTCCTTTCAATTAATATCCATGATGTGAAAATTATTTTTGTAAATTTTACAATATAGTTAAGAAAAAGATGAAATTTGCATCATACACAAGTGGAATGAAAAATATATTATTACGTAGTATTATTTATTATCATCTTCACTATTATCGGTTCAATCGGTATACTGTGAAGGTTTTTTGTGAAGGTAAAGAAGATGATGTCACAAACTAGAAGTTAAAAAAATAAAATATTCTCAATTGACCAACGATGAGCGGTTCAATAAGATTAGAAGTGTTGTGAAAACTAGAAGAAAAGAAAATTTGAATTGATACGTGATTTTAAATCGCAATGAAATGTGAAAATTTCTTGTAAATATGGCTAAACATTTTTTGTTTTTATATAAAAATACATACATATTTAACACAAAGCAGAACATATAACAATCTCATCACCTTATTTAAATGGAAGATCAATGCAAGTAATGATTGACAGTGTCATTACACAACAATCAAAGACTTGAGGAAAAGAAAGAAACAACAAGAATAATAAGAAAAACAAAAGAAATAATAATGAATTAAACAAACATGTCAAATGTTTTAACCTCACTGCCTTTATCAGCATCAATTGCATAAACATTCATGTGAGTCAAGTCTATTATGTTATTTCACCATTTGTAAAGAAGATGCAAAGAAAAGAGATTTATCAGAATTTGACCAGATCATCTCAAAATGCTTAAATAAAGCTATTGTCATTCAAATGCCTAATGCGTTAAGAAGATTGTTTGCAATCTATTAGTTTACTGTCAACCAACAAACATTCGACAACTGTGGCATACATTTTGGAAACCAGTGTCGGACGATTTCACGTGGGATTGTACAAAGTCAGTCAAATCAATTATGGCCAAAACTTTGGAATCCATAAATTATTTTCTAGAAAGAATGGGTAAAGACTTGACATCTTACGACTTGCCAAGTATACAAGAAGACTACAACAACATTTTAGAAAATATATTAAGAGTGATTCTTAATGAATTGTTGATAGAGATTCTCCAAGAAGACTACATTTTAGAAGAAATGCTTAATAATGAACAACAAAGTACATTCTGAAAATTTCTCTATCAAGTTTGTACTGGCCACAGTGCTAAGTTTTTTATTGATGGTCTGGTGGCACAGAGAAAACATATATATAAGGCTCTACTAGCAAATCTACGAATGAGAGACAATAGATATATATAGCAACAACCACATCATGAGTTGCGACTAAAATTATGGCTAGAGGCTAGGATCGCTTCATTCACGTCTTAAAATTTCAATTAGTGCGCATGAAATATATGTGTGCAATATTCCAAGTGCATAGTGGAATTGCATAATTACTAAGAAAATAAGCACTAATGGCAATTGAGACAGTTGACAAAAGTTTAAAGGACATCATGAGAAATTCTAAGGCATTTGAAAGAAAGATGGTTGTATTTGGAGTTGATTTTAGACAAGTGATTCATGTTCCAAATGAACGATACTACAAACAATAAAGGCAAGCTTGGTGAAGTTATATTTGTGGAAAATGATGGAAAATTTTTATCTTTCCAAAAATATGAGAGCAAGAGGAGATCTACACTTCGGTTAATATTCATTAAAGGTGGGTTTTCGAGAAGAACCAACAAACACTAAACGAGACAAAGAGTTACCAAAAGAAATGATCATTGAATATGATGAAAATGATGATGAGCTTTTCAAAAATCATTTAATCGCTTCTATCTTTCCATCTATACATGAGAATGCTTTCTCGGTAGAATACATTACAAGAATAGAAATACGGGGCACGACTAAATGAACAGTTGGGGAAGTTGAATGAAAATTTGATATCATCCTTTTCAGGGGATAGATATTGTTTCAACAGCTTTGATAAGACTATTGATAATACTAATGATTATTATCAAAAAAAATATCTCAACACTTTGAGACGAAATGAATTTCCTCCTCACAAATTAGTGTTGAAAAAGTATTCACCGATAATAATGTTAAGGAACTTAGCTCTAGCAGGAGGATTGTGCAATGATATAAGGATGATATGTCAATGGTTCAAAGGAAACATGTTTCATGCTGAAATCACAGTTGGGAAACATTATGGAAAGCAAGTTTTAATCTCACATATTCCATTCTCACCGGTATAAAACGAAGGATACCAGTTTCATTTTATAAGAAAGCAATATCCTATGTGTCTTTGCTTTGCAATGACGATCAATAACGCACAAGGACAAACAGGACCATTTGTAAGAGTTTGTATGCCTTTACAGGTATTCTCTCATAGACAGCTATATGTTGCACTTTCAAAGGAAACTTCAATATCAACAACTAAGGTGTTGATCAAATCCAAATATCAACTAGACAACACCCACAGATGCACAAAAAATATTGTATATAAACAAGTTCTATAGTCTGGTACGTAAATAGAATGTTTTTTTTATTATCCCTTCTTAATGAAGAATGAAAGCACACAATGTTTTTACACTTATTCATGACCCATTTATGCTATGGAAGAGGATGACACATGAAGAATGAGAGAACACGGTATCGATATAACCGCATCATTAAGTATTGAATTCAAAGTAGAATTTTGTATTTCTATAAATTGCTTTTGTTTTATTTATATAAATATTCAACTTCTTACACTTTTATGTTTATCTTGAAATCCTCAATAGTATCTCACGATGTCTGAAATCTTCAATAATGGAATTGGATTATTATGCGGGTAATTAGACTTTGTAAGGATAATCCAATTCTTTGACTGATGGATTTTGTGATGAATTATAGATTGGCCAATGTGATTGACATCCTACATACCCAGAGGATTTGGGATCAATGTATTCATAGAGTTCTGAATTTGTGAGGAATGAATTATTTTTATAGGATCCCCTTTCCGAGAAGATGCCTTGGAGCACATGATTAGGGACATGACTGAAATAATGTGATGGTTTACAGTTTGTGCCATAATGTAGTGAGAATCATGAAGGCATTATTGTGATAGTTATAGTATGCTAAATGACCTAACCGGTAATCTCAGAAACCTGAAGTCAGCGATGATGATCAGCCCCGAGATGTGAGTTCAGGACTGAGGTGATCCTGCACCATATCACTAGAACGAGAGTTGGAAAGACTTCATATCAGACTGAGAGGTCCTCATCAAAGTTATCTAGAGTATAAGGCCATAAATTAGTGAACTTCGTGACCCATATGGTAAAGAGGATCGATTTAGCTCATTAGGTGCCACGTGTATGACGCCTGGTCATACCACGTCAACGCCACATGACTCAAGCTAGAACGAAGGTCATATGTTTAGGTCCGATTGGAAATGATGTGGCACTTCTTAAGCGAAACCCAAAGGTCTCGACATTAATACATTTTCCAATTTGTCTTTTGAAATTCAAATCTCCATCAACAAAGTAATTCACTTCTTCTACTGAAATTGAAATCATCCTCGAAATCTCAACGGCTTCTATTGAAGATTCAGGTACCTCAATTCCAGAAGTTTTGGGTCCATCTGAAAGTACTCAGCCCGCTCAAAAGAAAGGTACAAACTCATCTAATTAAGGTTGTGGGAGTCCTTTTTAGTGTGCGGATATTCGATCCTCCTTTAACGTCGATGCTACCATTGAGGAGATTTGACGGACTTATGATATCGACTGGTAATATTCGATGCATCGCCTCCGTCATCGATGAGAGGGCAATAAACATCTTGAAGGTTTTATGACCGTTTACAAAGAACAATTGGTGGGAGGTTTTCGATTGCGCTTTGAATCAAGTATCATACATGTCCGAGATTTGTCCGGTTCGAGGTTTTCTCAGTATCCATTTTTTATGCTTCAATTTGTTTATATTATGTTGTAATGATAGACGTGTTTATAAAGTTATGTTGTGTAGATTATGTTTGTATTGATGTCGATTGCATAATTGAATTTTCAATTGTAACAACAAACTCATATAAGATTACCGTTAAATTATGTTATTAAATTTCATATAAGTATATCAATTTAACCAACAACAACACGTCAACGCGACGCATTTTATTAGTAATAGATAAAAGAGAGAAAAATACAATAAATACTTTGGTTGCTTTTTTAAATGGAGTTGCATTGTGGGAGAAAATAAAAAAACATTATACAGACTCTTTGGCATATTGTATAGGACGACTAGTATTCTTCCTAGCTCGTAAAATATTAATAAGCAAGGTTAAAAGGGTGTTTAAGCCACCACAAATCTTGGGATATAATCTTTTTTGCTCGAAATGGTGTAAAATGGGAGGCCTCTAAATCTTCGCAGGTGTTATGAACCAAAGACTAATTGGCATATTGGATTTGAGGGCCTTAAGACTGGCATTTAAAAAATGGAAAATCTCAAAAAGCTAAAAACACTCAAAATTTGTTGAAAAAAATTTATATAGCCAATTCTCCCTATTAATAATTGGGGCGGGTGGTGGATCATCTGACCGGACGGCAAATCGAGAAAAAAAGAAGAAGAAATGGCCTCTGGTGCAGCAAAGGCGGAGGCGCCAAAGGTAGTATGGAATGAGAAAGAGAATAAATTTGAGACGGAAGACAAAGAAGCATATTTGACTTATGTGCTGAGGGAAGGAGAAGGAGAAGGAGGAGGCAAAGTGATGGACATAACTCACACCTTTGTTCCCCGTAGCAAAAGGGGTTTAGGCCTTGCTTCTGTTCTTTCTGTTGCTGCTTTTTCTCATGCCCAATCTCACTCCCTTCTCATCATCCCCACCTGTTCTTATGTTTCTGTATGAATTTCTCTCTCTCTCTCTCTCTCTCTCGCTCTCTCTCTTACCTGTTTACCTTTTCTTTCAGTTAATATTCAATTTTCATTTTCTGGATTTTCCAGTTCACTTTAGCTCTTTTTTTCTTTTTTCTTTTTTGGGTATTGGTTTGTCTTGTTTTTTGATCTTGCCGTTTGTCCCCTTTTTTTATTTTTATTTTTCATCTCATTGTCGCACCTCAGATATTTAGCAAGTGTAACTTGAATATGATGCTGCTTAGTTTACTTTCAAATGATTGTTACTTCAACTAATGCAATTGTATAGCAATATCGAACAAAATGTCACTTTTCATTTGCTGAAATCGGAGGTGATTTTTTTTAGTGGCTTTGTGTATTTTTACTAAATAAATCTATTGAGAATCAGCCTCGTAAGATTGTCTCTCCTGATTTCAGAAGCTCCTCCGAGTCCGAGATTATTATACAATTAATGTGTACCAAGTATCATGTACCTTTCACTCTTCCTCTGCATTCTGCAAAATGTTACCAAATATTACTATTCCTTTGATGATAACGTTAGTGTAAAAAAGGGTTGCATTACATGACGACGAAAAGGTACCCAAAAGGGCTGAATGACTCTTTAATAATTTTTACAAAAGTTTTCACTCAATGGAAGTATAATGTGCACATTTTTAAGGTGTTTTTGTTTGTGAAAACAGTGATCCATTGATGGTAGTAGAAAAGATGCTTTAAACACCGGACAAGTCTCTATGTGATTATGCATGCTACTTCCCTCTTAAAGCCAGCAGCGACCCTCTAATTGTTTGAAGGTATCTTGACATATTTGACTAGGCAAACTAGCTCCATTCTTACTCAGTTTTGTTAAAAAATCATAGCTTCACATGACTTTATTTCTGTAATAAAAATAAATAAATACAAATCAATCTTCTGAAACATTTGATCCATTCTATAGGATATTCCAATTTCACTGGTTATGATGCTAAATGATTGATATGTCTTTGATGTGTACCAAGTGATATATGCATGTAACTCATGGTCTCTGACAGTGTTAGCCATCTCACATCCTTCATTACCTTTGTTCCTTATTTTTTTATTTCTCTTTCTTTTTGTTTGTGCAGTTTACTTTGTTGTGCAAATTCGTTAAGAAAAAAGAAACTTTGTTGTACTTGAACATTCTTATTGTTGCTTGTAGTTACCTGTCCTGATGTAGTGCATAGTGCTAAGAAGAACCCCACTGTTGTTAGATTTACTTCCAGTTTAGTTACATACATTATCACCTGCAAATGCAAACGCAAACAAACAGATTTCCCTTCCTCGGATTGAGACAAGACAGCAGCTGAGTTCCTAGTGATGCAACAGCAGAGTTTATTACCTTGTTCCCTTCAAAACATCTTTTTCATGTGTTGCGGTATTTTGAACTTTCATGTCCTCTTACATGATGATATGGGGAAGGGTAGTTTTGATCTTTTATATTTAGCGTCGTAACCTCCTTTATATCGGTTTTTTTATTTTTAAAGTTAAAGATGATTATCTCCCTTATTGTTGCTGCTTTGTGAAATCAGTTTTCCTGCATTTAAACCTTGAAATATTCTGGACCCTTGATAGTGTCTGTATGTAGTAGTTAAAAACAAACTAGCTGTACAGCTACTCAATGTATACATCTTGCTTGGCTATTGTGGTTAAAAATGTTTGGAGCCGTATGTAATAACTTAATGTAATTTTACCCTCCCTCCCTCAACTTGTGTGTGTGTGTGTGTGTGTGTCATAATAGCTGTTGACACGCCAGAGAGTTAGTTGAATTCTTGACTAATACAATTTAGAGAAACAATATTTCTCATTGATTTAATCATATGGTACAGGAGTGTATAAATAGTGCTTAAGAGACGTAGGCAGGTAACAAGAAAGCAATAAATATTAAGTAGATAAATTTTTTATTCAGAATCTATAATAGTCGTCTCAACATTGACTATTGTTTGCATTCAATTTTTGTTTTGCATTCTGTTGGTTCAATTATGAATGATAAATTGATTGCTAATTGTGGGATGGATCTATTATGCTGGCAGGATACATTTCTCCCTAGAAACAGCTCATGGAATTCCATTTTGTATAATAATAATAAAGAGAAAGAAGAGAATAATGCTGCATCCGCCGCTGCCAAGTCACACATGTGAAATGTGAAGTGAATCGAATTGGATGGGATGCAATTGCAAATGTCAATCTGCAACCTGCTCTTCTTGGTCCGAATATTGAAGCAAAAATTGCTACTTTCAATCTTTTATTGTGATGATATCCAATTATAATAATAATAATATTCCCAACAGAGCAGAGCAGAAGCAGAGGCACCAGGCACCAGGCACCAGGCACCGCACTACACTCTTGTTGTATTACACCCAAATCTACTTCAATATTTGCTTTAATTTTGACTCCTGGCCTGGCCTGGCCTAGTGGGAACTAACCGACTAATTAATACCCTTATCGTATGATAGTTTATGATGAAGGTTATTGTGTGTCGGTGTTCCTTTCGCTGAGTGAGTTTCATGCTGCATCATGTTTATGCTTCATTACAGGGTTATGTAAAATAGCACACCCCCAACACAATTAATCAAAGTTGCCATGTAACTAACAGGACTGGAGGGTGCCGTGGGTGCGATGATGCTTTTATTCATCTGGAGACTACACTTTATGAGATGCTGCATGCATTTCACACTATTACCGATAGCTACCCTGTGGTCATAGAAATCGTTAGCTATCGAATAAATGGTTTGTTCTGTCATATATATAAAAACTAGTGTAGCAAGGTATGTCGTGCAAGACACGACATGCCCCGTACAGTTGGATACAGTTTGATTATATTCTTAACAAAAGTGTAGATGTATGATATGTAAATACAATGCTTTGTTATTTCTGAAAGACACTCAGGAGGTACATGGATAATGGTTTGGTATGTCTAGCAGACACTAAAGAAATAGATGAACAATGGAATAAAACATATGAATAAACTTAAGCAATAGTTGCGCAATAGTAACCATAAATACATAATAAAACCATACCATAAATACATAATAAAACCATGAGTGTCAAGGATGGGTTACAATAGAAGCAAACTATTACATCCAAAATGATAAAGTTTCCCGAAAAAGCGTAGAGATAAGTATAATTATTTTACAATGAACAAAAAAACATGGTTACATATTAGCTAAAACCATTAATCGTCAATAGAATAACGACTAATGGCTATAATATGTAAATGCTTTGATTACTTAGAACTACGGGAACTTAATATATACCATAGGGGATGCTTGGCATGGCACAAAAGCACAACACAAATGTTTTTCTCTTCTGAATAATTTGAACAAAAAGGGCAGCAAAACAAAAAGGACGACGTGGGTTGATGGCTAAATAATTTGAAAACACTTCTTATTGTTGATGACAAATTGTCTACTCGGCAGAAGAACTTATTTTAGTGCAAGCAAAACACAAAAAAAGCGATGTGGGTTGATGTTGAATAATTTGAAAACACTTATTATTGAGGACAATCATCACTCCAGGATAAGAACTTATTTTGGTCACACAAAAAAAAAAAGCGGCGTGGGTTAATGTTTGAATAATTTGAACACACTTCTTATTAGTAGTAGGATATTGTTTTATTTAATAATAATTTTAATTAAGCGTTAGAGACAGCGTGTGAGGCCCGATTTTCAGTCAAAAAGACCGACGTAGGCATATTTCACAATGCAAAAAAAAAAATTGTTTTGTTATAGTATGTATGAATATCAGAAGCAGTCAACAACGTACAACAATACTCTTTCACATGACCATGTAGAGTGCAAGTACAACCTCCCCGCTAACTTCTCTCATTAAAACAAAGGTGATAAAGGATTTTAGACGTCCGCCCGTCCCTAGGATGCGGGCTTCAATTCGACAAAAACAAAAGTCATCGAAAAATGTGCAAGGGAACTTGTGTACTAAAAAGACATTTCAAGTTATTTCAAGTCATTGACCACAATCAAACCTACCCAGGTAGGGTAGATCCATGGCTTTTTAAAATTAATAAAATTTTGCTGCTAAAAAAAAAAAAATAATAATAAATTTCTAAGCGTATCATCTACTATCCTTTTTGTATTAAAAAAATATTAACTGGGGGGCGCAGATCTTCCATTGATGTTATTTTCAGGATTTCCAGGAGGCGCTGCTCCAGAAAACATGTTCATCATAGATCTCAGGGCACCGGAGAACTCTTCAGGCATTTGTTCCCCAAACTCAAAATTCACATTACCACCCATCGGGGCTCCTCCTCCTGCATTGCTGCTGCCAGTCTCAGTCTGAGGCTCAGGCTCAGGCTCACTTCTAAAATGCTGCCCTGGTGGTATTTGTGCCCCAATATTCCTTAGCACACTAGCGATATCAACAGGCATGCCCCCCGTCGAATCAAACGGCATGGAGGCAAAACGTGGTGGGATTGACTGTCTTCTTGATTGGCCTCCTGCTGCTGCTGCTGCTGCTGAATTATTATGTCTTTCTCCGTGATGATCTGCTGAGCTCCAACTCTGAAATCGCGTTTCATTCAAGAATTCAATTAAGGAAGCCAAACACAGCACAACAATCATTTGACATTAGCCTTTATTACTTGCAGAAATAACTAACACGGTTCAAAGTAATCAAACTTCAGAAATAGCATCCAACTAGCACCATCACCACTGACTAAGCAAACAGACAACAGAGCCTTGCTCAAGTTGTTAGTCACTTCACCCATTTCCCGAATGGTAGTGAGCTCGAGGTCATCATCATAAGGGAAACTGTGGGTGGAACCACTATAAAAAACTACATGATATGATATCCTTTACTCTTGAGACCCACTAACAAAAAGTTTGTGAGAGGGACGTTAATGTCGCTCCACATAATAAGTACTGGCTTTTAACCAATAGGATATGATTATTCGATAAGATTTGGGTGTTGTATGTATGATGATCAAGTTACACGTCTCCTTCAAACCACGGATTACATTGTTTTGCACTGAGCAAGCATTTATGTTACCTGGCTATCCGTTGATCTCTGCTGTTCTTTCAACTTTTCTTCTGCCATCTGATACAGGAAAAAACAAAGGAAAAAAAAAAAGGGTATCATGACATAGATACAATATATCCTCCAAGCCCACATGACTATTAAATGAGCATTATATTATTACACCTAATGAACTAACCCGAATGTTCTGTTTTGCAGATTCATTATTTGGATCCAAGCTCAATGCTGCATGCATTTACACATTGCCACATCCTTCAGATTTCAAATTTAAAGAATGCTGCAACAGCTCAATATTCACAGTCGTCCAAGATAGACATTCATACACTACCATGGAACATTGATTTCAAGAAACTAAAATTCCAGCTTCACCCTGGTTTCCAGACTATTTAACTAGTGCATGTCCAAAAAAACATGTAATTACAGTTTAATAGTTGCACCGAACAATGTGACAACAGGTGATAAATGAAAAGGCAATGCCACGATAAGCAGTGGGCCAGACTGATGCAGGAGATATCCTTCAATTTGCTTATTTTTACCCCATACTATTAACTGGAAATGAGAATAACACAGTAACCGTCTTTACTATAACCCGAAGAGGAGGGATATAGTAGTTCTCAAGCACTGAAAGCCGAAAAAATCATGCAATCGTCAAGTTATTCCTGATATTCATAAACAAGTTTCAAGAACCCCCAAAGAGATTCTGCAAGCAATAGCAAACACTAGACAAATACTGTTTTCTTTCCTCTAAACGTCTATAGCACACTGGTTCAAAAGGAAATAAGACTCGTAAGTCAAGTCTGTAGATTGACAAGTAGTTAACTTGAAAATAGCTACAGGACTTCACACTGCAAAGCCCATAGTTTACTTAATGCGGACAACAGTGAATCATGACTGACCTTCAGAAACGGTTTTCTTTCCAGCAGGCTTAAAGTCAGTAAAAGACATAATCAAGTTGGGAGCAAAACAGTTTGAAAATGGGACAAAAACACAGGACGCAATAAATAAACAGTTTCGGCACGGGGTTCTTTGCTATCCTCAATGATATAATTATCATTCCAACCAAAGCCAACTAAATTGGCCACAGTATTTATCTCTGTTAGAGATAATCATGATATGCGAGAAGGAAATTGACGGAAAGCGATAATTCTTCTATTACTCATCAACAGTGTTCTAAAATCGCCAACTCGGCCGCCTAGGCACTGGGCGGCCATCAGCCGACCCGAATTGACACAACTTGGCCCTGTCTAGGCGGGCTGGCGGGAAACACGGGCCAACTCGGGCAAAGGCGGATTCAAGGCGGTCGGGCCAACTCGGTTTATTTATATTTTAAAGCCCTAAAAATAAAAATAAAAATTGAAATATCATTCTCAATCCTTGCCCAAAAGCTGCGTTCTTTTTCCCCATGAGCCACCTCCCTTCGCAAGCAGCCACCCAAGCCCCAACCCCATCCCCATCGCAAACTGTGCCGACCACCCTCCAACTGCACCGCTGACCACCTGCCAGCCGGCAGCAGCATTTCCGGCGGATTTCTTTTATCCAGTTTCTTTTTCCCAAACCATAAAAGCAAGCAAATCATTGTAATACACTAGTGCTCCATTGAAATCATTGTATCATTATTTTTAGGGTTTGTAGTAGTAGTAGTATGTTTTTTTGTTTTTGTCAAGTCCATTATAATTAATATTATTAATAAAATAATTAAATAAATTCCAAATCCGCCCAGTCCCCGACTAGTCCCCCGCCTAGCCGACTAGTCCCAACTCCCCACCCGGCCCCCCGACTAGCGTCTAGCGATTTTTAGAACATTGCTCATCAACATGTTTATATACGCAGAAGCCCACACACAAGATAGACCTGAAAATACAAAAGAGATAAATGCTAGAAAACCCCTAACCCATACAACTCTCTGTATACTATCTAATACATAACATGATCACTACCACATAACCACAAACACACGACATAACACCCACGTTGCTAAGCAACTACATGACGGATAAATATTATTTCTAACAATCTCCTTAAACCAACCTTTTCCAAATCCATGAACAATAGCATCCCTGTACTTCCCTTGAGCATAATAAGCAAATCCCAAGCGACTGTAAGCCTTGCAATATTGCGGATTGACCTCAATGGATTTCAGACAGTCTATTACTGCTTTTTCATACTGCTCAATCTGGGTGTAAGCAGCAGCCCTAAAAAACATAGAAAAAGTCATGAGAAACCAGTTGTTCACATTATGACTGATGCAAGATAATCGAAGGTTAACAGCAAAAATTTAGCATGTATCAACAACCTTCCCCCAACCACCACCACTGCAGCAACAACAACAAAAAACAAAAACAAAAAAAGCAAGCACACAACTGAGAAACAGACTAAAGCATGGTAACCTGGACTTGGCGAATCAGGTGTCATGAAATAAGAATCATTACATGATACAGCATATGCAAAAGTTAGGTATGATTTTTTTAAAGTTGCTTCGGTACAGTGTGTTTTCATTGGTTTTTTTTTTTTTTGAACAGCGTGTTTTCATTGTTATTTGGTGCTCCTGAGATTTATATGTAGACATGTATTTTAGGATTGAAAAACTAATAATAATCTCCTGAAAAATAATTTAAAAAGAAACTATATTTCTTCTGCCTAAATTATTGTATATCAGAATAATAGTAACGGTAAGGTAAATAAAATGTTTATATAACTTTTATGTTGCTTTTTGTTAGCCCCAAGCGCAAAGATAACTTTAATGTTTTTAACGTTACTATGTCCAATGACTTTCAAAAGAAAAACCAATTTGAGCCTAGTTGATTGTTTTCACAGGCTTCCATAAATAAAATTGAAATACCAATTGGGTTAAACTTAGGCCTGGTTATAGGAATCATTCTAATTCTTATGCGAGATTATTAGAGTCAAGGTTTTCATTTTCTCCTCAAGCTGACAGATGCATGTCATTTATTTCTCATCCTCCATGGACAGCATCTCTACCCCTCCTCCCTTTCACTCTGATCCTGTCAACTGCTACATCCTTTACTCGCTGCTGCCTACTATACCACTGCCTCCAGAATCATTGTGCGTGAATCTTTCTTGGCGCTCCTCTCCAAAATAGTTACTGTTTGTTTTCTCTATTTCCCTCACAGTTGTGTTTTGTGGCTGGAAATGCAGAGCAAGCGTGTTGTCAAAGGGAGACACAGTGTTCCAGAATTCATGAAGCGGAACGGGGTGCGAGTGTCATGCAAAGTAGGTAAACATGGTCACATATCTCCCAAATACATTACAATTAAGACATATGTAATCAACTTGGAAAGTCTTATCCCACCCCGCAAGCCTTGAAAAAGAATACCAGGGGCATACATAGGAAATAAAAAGTCTAATGCTGTAGGCAGATCAAATATACAATAAAAGCTAAGGACAATATCAAGTTGAGAAACAGAATTAGATTATATTATCGTATTAAGTTTACTAGCAGCAAAAGAAGTTAATACTTTATTTGGGACGTGAAAATAGCAATAAGATGAATGTATGAAAATGATAGATTTTATATACGATAAAAACCTTTACAATCCTTCAAGAGTTTTAGGAACTGAAAGCCCTTTCGACAACTGATTTGGGCCAATACCTTCGAAATAAAGTAATATACCACAAGTCCGGGAGTAGACATACAAACTTCTAGCTGGACAATATCAAAAGGAAGCTGACAGATTGGAAAGCAAACACATTGTCCAAGGTTGCAAAGCAAATCTTGATTCGGACATGCCATGCAAACCATTAAGCTGCCTTTAATTGTAATTGAGGAAAGGAAAGACTTAATAGAGTAGAAAGATTATTCTGGTGGATGATACAAACTCCTGGGCTTATCATGGGAAATGATGTGCTACACCTATATAGTACTTTTGGCCAAAGTAGATGGAGGATGCTATAAGAACAGGATAAACTGTCGGATATCATCAATTTTCCTTATGTATTTTATTAAGTTTTATTTAGCACTAATCCTCTTAAATTACTTCCTAAGTAATTATAGTATGGACTGATTAGTCCCATCTCTTTGTTCACCCTGTAACGGCTAGTTTCCTAAAGATTGCTAGTGGGAAACTGTCTTGTCAGCTGCAACGGCTAGTGCAGCTTGTTCTCTATTTAAACAACTATCTAAGGGTCGCTAATGTAATGAAAAGAAGCCTTTTACTCTCATTTTATTCGCAAATTTTAAATCCTAAATCATCAGAACGCTAGGGGTGATTTGTGTGCAGCAGTTCAAGCTTCTCAAGCTGGTGTAGAGAAACTTAGGTTGCTACACAATAGATTAGGGCATCCTAGTGTTCCTCATCTTGTTAAACTCTTTCCTTCAATGTTTATTGTAGAAATTATATCTTTTTTATCATAATATTAATGTAACAACATATTAATGGGATATCTTATTCCCTTAATATGATTAGTTGTCATCTAGTTAATATTCTAGCCGTTAATTACTAGTGGCAGACACAGCATTTAATGCTAGTGTCTGCCAGAACACAGCTGCACATTTATTCTCTCATACAAAACCCTAGACTTCCCAACTCATGCTTGTATCCTTTATATATCTGTTTTCTCATCTAAGATTAATATAGAAGAGTTATTTTTCTCCTATCCGCTGTGTCTCAAACTCTTCATGGTATCAGAGCCAAACTCTTAAAAAAAAATGTCTTCCCTTTCTGATGTTTCTTCAGCCGAGCCACAGAACACTCAAAATTCTGGACTGACTGAACAGACATCTACTCCTTACACTAACCACAAACTTGATGGCAATAACTATCTCTTATGGTCAAGATCCATAAAAATGTTCATCTCCGGCCAAAGCAAAATGGGTTACATCACTGGATCCAAGGTTGCACGAGATCTTTGAGGATGAAAGGTTTGAAGCATGGGATACCTAAAACAATCAAGTCATGACAATTCTCACTAGGTCTATGACCAAAGAAATCAGTGAGAATTTCATGTTCTATGATACGGCCAAAGAAATATGGGATTATGCTCGAGAACTCTACTCTAAAAAGGATAATACCTCTGAGATTTATGAAATAGAGGCTCAAATCCAAGGGTATAGGCAAGGAGACCTATCTGTCACTCAGTTCTTCAATCAACTCACTAGGGCATGGCAACAGCTTGACATGTTCGAAGAACTTGACTGGAAAAGTGTGGATGATGCAACCCTTTACAAATCTGTCATTGAACAGAAGCGCATCTTCAAGTTTCTTATGGGCCTAAATCCTTCATTGGATGATGTTAGAGGCAGGGTCTTGTCTACAAAACCCTTACCTTCTCTTAAAGCTGCTTTTTACGAAATTAAACATGAGGAGAGCAGAAGGAAGTTAATGCTCAAAGATAGACACACCTCTGAGACTGTGGTTGACGGGTCTGCCCTCATATCACAAGGGAAACCTATGGAGCATACTGAGAACTCCTCCTTCAAAAATTCTTCCAGCAAAAACAAGAAGGATAAACTATGGTGTGATCACTGCAGAAGAACTAATCACACAAAGGAAACCTGCTGGAAGATCCATGGCAAACCTGAAAATTGGAAGTCGACTAGACAAAATCCAAAAGAAAACTATGGCAGAATGGTGTCAGAAGAGAAAAATGAGGGCCCTACATTCAGTAAGGAACAAATTGAGGCACTCAAGACTTTCATCATGCGGCAAGTACGAATCTATCTTGTGAGTGAATCGCCACACATGCCAAATCGTATTTCTTTTCTACTCACAATGTTATTGAAACTCCAAACTCTGGATCATAGATTCGAGGGTGTCTTCTCACATGATTGGAAACAAAACTTACCGAGTAATCTTAAACCACGCAATTATATTCACAAAGTTAAGGTTCTTTGATGGGTCGATTTCACATGCTCAAGGAACTGGGGATGTTATCATCTCCAGTAACTTTATGCTTAGAAATGTGCTTTATGTCCCTAAACTTGATTGTAATCTTATATCAGTGAGTAAATTAACCAATGATATGGATTGGGATGTGGTGTTTTCTTCTAATAAATGCATTTTTCAGGATCATTCCTCTCAGAAGACAACTGGCAGTGCTAAGGCATGTTCTGGTCTGTTTATCCTGAATGAGAATGAAGAACCTAGGAAAAGCAAGTTACATTTTGCCTCTAATGTTAGTAACTGCAAGATGAATGATGTAATGATGTGGCACTACAGATTAGGCCACCCTAGTTTTGCTTATTTAAAAACTTTGTTTCCTGAAAAATTCAAAGACTGTAATATTAACTCTCTGATGTGTGAGATATGTCAGTTTGCTAAAATAACCAAGTCTGTGTATGCTAAACTCCCTTACTTGCAATCTAATCCGTTCTCTCTTATCCATAGTGATGTTTGGGGCCCTTCAAGGGTCAAGCATGTAACTGGTAGTAGATGGTTTGTAACTTTCATTGATGACCACTCTAGAGTAACATGGCTGTTTTTAATGAAAGAAAAATCAGAAGTAGGAACTATATTTCAGACTTTTTATAACATGATCTCCACTCAGTTTAACACAAAAATAAAAGTGCTGAAAACTGATAATGCAAAGGAATATTTTGAAACAAACTTATGTACATTCCTGAGAGATAAGGGCATAGTCCATATAAGCAGTTGTGTTGAAACACCCCAGCAAAATGGTATTGCTGAACGGAAGAACAGACACCTACTTGAAATGGCTAGGTCCTTAATGTTTTCTATGAATGTACCTAAGTACTTATGGGGGGAAGCCATCCTAAGTGCTACCTACTTGATCAATAGAGGCGCCTAGCAGCAGTTTCGAACTTTAAAACACCTCTGAAAACCCTTATGTCTATTCATCCATGCACACACATCACCACCGATCTTCCTCTTAAAATATTTGGTTGTCTTTGTTTTTGTCTATATTCATGCTCATCTTTAGAGTAAACTAGATCCCAAAGCACAAAAATGCATCTTTTCTGGGCTATTCATCTAATCGAGAGAAAGGTTACAAGTGTTACTCACCAGTCACAAAAAGATTTTATAACTCTATGGATGTTAAATTCTTTGAAGATACTCCATACTATAATAGTCAGAATGAAACTTTTTCTAAGAGTGCTGATGATTGGGATATGATGTGATCCGAGAACCGAATCAGATCTGAAAGTGCCCGAGGACTTGACTGATGGCACCAATACGACGAGCACCGCAACCCTTAGCTAACTCGTAACTAAGAACCTTGGTATGACCTCAACCCTTAGATAACCCGTATCTAAGAACCTTGGTATATGAACGCCACAAGGTCTGCTCAGAACCTTGATAAGTTCCGTTTGGAATCTCCCAAACAACGGCGTTGGAATCCACCAAACATCAATGTGAGAAAACTCACCAAAGCTAAAAGCTTAAATAAAATATATCAAAATTTGTCTTTCTCTGATGATTACAATGACTCTTAATGCCTTTATATAGGCTACAGACTCCATGACAAATTGCTAATTTAGCAATGTGGGATAAAATAACTATAAATAAAAACAATAACAAAAATAAAATATTATCTAACCAATGTGGGATAACAAAAGATAACTAAAAATAAATAAAAGACTCCAAATAAATTTGACAAGTTCTTCTCGATGGGAATCACATCATTCCCTCCCGGTTCCAAAAGGATTCGTCCTCGAATCAAAAGGATGTCGTAAAATGCACCATCAAGGACAAAACAGTTCGAACCAACAACGAATATCAATGATATGCCCGGATCAAATACAAGGCGGACATGCCACTTCAAATCAGTATATCTTGAGATGTTGATGCATACATCACCAAGGAAACCAATGAGTAGTAATCTTGCAGTGCTCAATGCAAATAATGCTCTCCGGAGCAAAGAACATAGGCATAGGGATTAAGCCGGAATAAGCGCACAATACACGCAAAAGGATCAATGAAAGTGTGCTTCGGTTTTCCATCAATATCAATTGGGAGAAGAACATCCATAGGCAATATATTGGTTGGATTGGGTATATCAGATGGCCCAGTTAGCTCCTCAAGCGGATGATCTTCACGTACCTGTAAAGAAGACGAAATAGAACTCGAACAAGTGGTCGGTGAAGTAGGACCAACAGTCCCATCTGCCTCGATTTTCTCCACCACTTTTTCAGTCTCCTCAGTGATTGCCGCTTCCACAATCGACTCTTGGACTACATCCACTAATTTTGCTTCAACAACCTCTTCCAAATTCTCCATAAAATTCGGATTATTATCCTCTACCATTCTCTCATAATCATCGCCTTCCAAACTCATCTTCTTGAGTATTAGCAATCTCAACGGTGGTCTCTATAATCTTCTCGGAATATTAACATTCACCTGGTCATCTTAGGTGATGTCCCCGTAAACTACCTATTTTTTTACGCCATAGATTAGGGCAATCATAATAGTGATGATCACCGCAATAAGCAGTAAAAACAACTCGTAGAAGTGTGCTTAACCACATTAGTACCACCCCGGTTACCTCTACCACCACGATTATCTCTACCACAGCGGGTATCTCTACCACCACGGTAAGATTGCTCAGTTACTCCCTTTAACATATTCCTCATCTTATCCATCATATCATCAAAACGTCGTTTCATTTCTAAGTGTCGATCCATCACATCATTCAAATTCGAAAATAGGCATCCATAGGACTCTCCATTACTCAAGATCGAAAATCGCCAATAGGTAGCACACGACAATATCCGAATTTTATGCGCACTTGATTTTTTTTTCTTGATTTTTTTGTAAAAGAAAAAAAAAAAAAAGCGGAACTTGATTTTTTTTTTTTTTTTCTTTTTTGATAAAGAAGATGCAAAGTGATGATCAAAGTGAAGGAATTTTTTGTTTTTTTTTTTTTGAGTAGAACACGTAATGTAGGAAAGAAAATAAAAGATTTGGAATTTTTTTTTTTTTTTGAATCTAAAGATAATAAGAACGAGATCAAGATTGAGAAAAACTCAAAATCGATTTCTTTTGAATAATAAGAACGAGAAAGAAAAAAAGGAAGGCACAGGAATACAAAAAAATAAAATAATAGAAGGGATAGTTGGATACCGTCGATGGTAGCTCGATACCAATTGATGTGATCCGTGACCGAATCAAATCAAATTGCCAAAGGACCCATTGAAGGCACCAATAAAACGAGCACCGCGCGACCTTAGCTAACTCGTAACTAAGAACCTTGGTATGACCTCAACCCTTAGATAACCCGTGATCTAAGAACCTTGGTATATGAACGCCACAAGGTCTGCTCAGAACCTTGATAAGTTCCGTTTGGAATCTCCCAAACAACGGCGTTGGAATCCACCAAACATCAATGTGAGAAAACTCACCAAAGCTAAAAGCTTAAATAAAATATATCAAAATTTGTCTTTCTCTGATGATTACAATGACTCTTAATGCCTTTATATAAAGCACTGAGACTCCATGACAAATTGCTAATTTAGCAATGTGGGATAAAATAACTATAAATAAAAACAATAACAAAAATAAAATATTATCTAACCAATGTGGGATAACAAAAGATAACTAAAAATAAATAAAAGACTCCAAATAAATTTGACAAGTTCTTCTCGATGGGAATCACATCAGGATATGTTTGATGTTTCCTGCTTTCCTTCTCCACTAACCCTCAGGCAAAGAAGAACAGAAAAACCAAAGAGAGCCATACCACGGTCGAAGAGACATTCGACCCTCGACCACCGGCTGACATTCGACTGACATTCAGCCTGATGATCCTCATCCTGCCAACATTCAGCCTGCTGATCCTTCACATGGTAGAAACCTGCTGGATAAACCTCCCATTAGCAAGGTCTACCACAGACAAAGGTTCAAAAACCTACAACAAAATGATCCTACAGGTATTGTATCCCAGCAGACAAGTATTACTCCTCAACAGACAGGTAATATCTCTCCCCCTAATGATGATGATAGGCCTATTGCAGTCAGAAAAGGTAAAAGACTTTGCACTATGCACCCTATTTACACTTTTCTGTCTTATAACAAGTCACACCGCATTTTGCTTATTCACTCAAAATCTGGATAAAGAGTTCATACATAATAATGTGCATGAAGCCCTTAAAGACCCCTAATTGGAAAAATGCCATTAAGACAGAAATGTACGCTCTCTCCTAAATAACCACACTGGGATCTAACCACCCTTCCATACAGGAAAAGACACATTATTTGTAAATGGTTATTTACTATAAAATACAATCTTGATGGGAGCTTAAGCAGACACAAAGCTAGACTTGTAGCTAGAGGCTTTACTCAAACTTATGGTTTAGATTACAAGGAAACCTTTGCCTTTGTTGCCAAACTTAACTCTATCGAATCTTGTTATCTCTAATTTGTGCATCTTGAATGGCCTCTATATCAACTTGACATTAAGAATGCCTTTCTCAATGGAGACCTGAAGAAGAAGTCTTTATGTCTATCCACTTTGGTTTTGAGAACTCCACTAATAATGGACAAGTGTGCAAGGCTAAGAAAGTCCCTTTATGGTTTAAAACAATCACTAGGGCTTGGTTTGGCGGACTTGCTACCACAGTCAAAAGTTACGATTTACAAACAATGCAATTACGATCATACAATGTTTGTTAAGATTACTAATGATAAAAGGTCTATACTCATTGTGTATGTGGGCGACATTATACTAACAGTGAAGACCATATTGAGATCCGAAGCTCAAGGACCTACTTGCAAAGACCTTTGAAGTTAAAGATCTGGGACAACTAAAGTACTTCCTTGGTATGGAAGTTGCCCGCACCAGTCAAGGCATCTCTGTCTCCCAGAGAAAGTATACACTTGATCTCCTCAAAGAAACAGGGATGCTAGGATGCAAGCCTGCCATCTCCCCAGTTGATCCCAGTTTGAAGCTCATACATGGCACTGAACCTATTCACAAAGATCGGTACCAAAGGCTGGTGGGGAAGCTCATCTATCTCTCCCATACTAGACCAGATATATCCTATGCCGTAAGCCTTGTTAGTCAGTTTATGCATCTACCAACTCATGAACATTGGGAAGTCGCGTATACGAGAATCTTAAGGTATCTCAAGATGACCCCTCGGACAAGGCTACTACACTTCAAATCCGACAATCGGCGCAAAGGATGTTTACACTGATGCAGATTGGGCAGGATGCCCTATTGATAGACGGTCCACAACTGGATATTGCTCCTATATTTGGGGTAATCTTGTTACATGGAGAAGCAAAAAGCAGCCTACTGTCTCGAGAAGTAGTGCAGAGGCAGAACTCAGGGCCCTTGTACTTGGTGTATGTGAAGGATTGTGGCTTAGAAGAGTCCTCACCGAACTCAAGATTCAAATGTCTAACCCCCTCACTCTTTACTGTGACAACAACTCACGCCTTCTATGCATGGCTGAAAATCCTATCCACCATGACAAAACTAAGCATGTGGATATTGACCGACATTTCATCAAAGAGAAGATTGAAGACAAAACCATTTCTCTACAACATGTGTCCTCCCGGAATCGAAATGAGACATCCTTACAAAGGCTATTCCTCCTCACTCCTTCCAACAACTTTGTAGCAAGCTAGGTTGTATTAACATCTACAATCTAGCTTGAGGGGGGGTGTAGAAATTATATCTTTTTTATCATAATATTAATGTAACAACATATTAATGGGATATCTTATTCCCTTAATATGATTAGTTGTCATCTAGTTAATATTCTAGCCGTTAATTACTAAAGTGGAGACCACGACATTTAATGCTAAAGTGTCCGCCGTAACACTATTTGCACATTTATTCTCTCATACAAACCCCTAGACTTCCCAACTCATGCTTGTATCCTTTATATATCTGTTTTCTCATCTAAGATTAATATAGAAGAGTTATTTTTCTCCTATCCGCTGTGTCTCAAACTCTTCATTTATTAATAAGGATTTTAGCTCCTTCCATGGTGAAATCTGTGGATTTGCGAAACATCATAGATCTGTGTTTAAATCTGTTGCTTATAAGGAATCTGCTCCCTTTACTCTTTTTCACATTGACTTATGGGGTCCACCTAGAGTTACTAACCTATCTAACACTAGGTGGTTTATAACCTTGATTGATGACCACACAAAGATCTCATTGGGTGTATTTACTAACGGAAAAATCAAGTCAGTCAAGTTTTGAGGTTTTTTTAACATGATTGAAACTCAATTCCACACTAAGATTAAAATCCTTAGAATTGATAATGGAACCGAATATGTTAAATCTCACCTCAGTATTTTCCTAGAAGAAAATGGTGTCATTCACCAAAGCTCTTGTGTCAACACTCCACAACAGAATGGAGTAGTTGAACGCAAGAATAGGCATCTTCTAGAAATTGCTAGGGCTCTCATGTTTACTCTAATCTTCCTGAGTTTTATTGGGATGATGCTATTTTAACTGCTACTTTTCTCAAATCTTGGGTTTTGAAACCCCTATTGAGAAATTCTCTGAGACTTGGCTCTCATTTGGTGGTTTCCTTACCTCTTAAGATCTTTGGGTACACTACATTTGTCCACATACATGATCATTTAAGAGGAAAGATGGATCCCAAGGCAGTAAAGGCTGTTTTTCTGGGTTATTCTCCTACTCAAAGGGGCTACAAATGCTATGATCCTATTAACAAGAAAACTTTTTTCTCTCTTGATGTAACCTTCCTAGAAAACACTCCCTATTATGCAAGTACTAATCTTCGCAGGTCTGAGATTGATTCTTGGAACTTAAACCCCCTATTGAGATATTCTCGGAGACTTACCCTGGCTCTCATTTGGTGTTTACCTTACCTCTTAAGATCTTTGGGTGCACTGAATTTGTGCACACACGTCCATTTAACAGGAAAGTTGGATCACAAGGCAGTAAAGACTGTTTTTCTGGGGTATTCACCTACTCAAAGGGGATAAAAATGCTATGATCCTAGTAACAAGAAAACTTTCTCTTTTGATGTAACCTTCGTAGAGAATACTCTTTATTATGCATGTACTAACCTTGGCAGGTCTGAGATTGATTCATGGAACTTGACGTCAACCTTACCTATGATGATCGAGGATCCACCCCATCATGCTGACAATGAAGAACCAATACAACAGGCAGATGAAAGGTCACCTATTGTCTATACAAGAAAGAACAAGGGTGGAAGGAAGACAACCAGGATTCCTGACATGGAGTCTCAACCTGAGAGAATTAAAACTATGGTGAATCATGTCCCATAACCAGTACCAATGCCAAGATCAAGCCAGCACCCTGAACTTCCTATTGCCCTAAGGAAGGGTGTTAGGGCATGTACCAAGCACCCCATCAACAAACATCTCTCCTATGGTAATTTGTCTTTTGGTTATAAGCGGTGGGATGCAAATGGGTTTTTATTGTAAAATATGGGCCAGATGGAGAAGTGGAAAGGTACAAGGCCAGACTTGTGGCCAAGGGATATACTCAAATTCCAAGAATAGACTATTTGGAGACCCAGTGGCAAAGATGAACACAGTCAGGGTCTTACTCTCACTTGCAACAAGAACTGATTGGCCCATGTTTCAACTGGACATCAATTATGCATTCCTAAATGGTGAACTCAAGGAAGATGCCAACAGAAAACCACCTCCAGGTTTCTACCATGATCAAGGAAAGAACAAAGTGTGTGAAATAAGGAAATCAATCTATGGGCTAAAACAATCTCCTAGAACCTGGTTTGAAAGATTCACTCATGTCATCAAGGGTAATGGGTACACTCAAGGACAATCAGACCACACTATGTTCTATAAGCATAACAAGTCTGATCAGGTTACTATCCTTCTTGTGTATGTTGATGATTGATGACATTATCATCACAAGGGATAATCAGTATGAGATTGTTAACCTGAAAAGGCTGCTGAACTTTGAATTTGAAGTGAAAGATCTAGGGCAACTAAGGTTATTTCTCGGAATGGTGGTGGCTAGATCAAAATTGGAATTATTGTTACTCAAAGAAGGTACACTCTGGAACTTCTGAGAGATTATGGGATGCTAGGATGCAATTAATACTCCTATTGAGTACAACTATAGAATTGGGGAGAAATGGGAGGATGGTGCATATGTAGATCCAGTAAAATATCAAAGACTGGTGGGCAGACTGATCTATCTTTCCCATACAAGACCTGACATCACTTTTGGAGTAAGTTTGATCAGCCACTTCATGCATAATCCCAAGAGAAGACATCTGGATACTGCTTTTAGACTCCTTAGATATCTCAAAGACAGTCCTGGAACTGGACTCTTCCTCAGGACAAGGGAGATCTAATCACAAAGGCCTTTGTAAATGCTGATTGGGTTGGATCTTTATCTGACAGAAGATCAACATCTGGCTGGTGTGTTTTCTTATGTGGGAACCTAGTGGCACGGAAAAGCAAGAAGCAAAGAGTAGTGGCTAGGAGCAGTGGCTAGCACACATCATGTGTGAGGTTCTATGGCTAAAGAGAGTCTTAAAAGAACTAAGGATACAAGATCAAAAACCTACAACCATCTACTGTGAAAGAAAAGCTATTCACATCTCTAAGAACCCTACTCAACATGACAGGACAAAACATATTGAGATAGGACTTGTGGTCAAAACAATGGAGATATATAATCACAAAGGCCTTTGTAAATGCTGATTGGGCTGGATCTTTATCTGACAGAAGATTCGCATATGGCTGGTGTGTTTTCTTATGTGGGAACCTAGTGTCATGGAAAAGCAAGAAGCAAACAGTAGCTGTTGGGAGCAGTGCAGAAGGTGAGTATAAAGCAGTAGCACACATCATGTGTGAGGTTCAATGCAAAAGAGAGTCTTAAAAGAACTAAGGATACAAGATCAAAAACCTACAACCATCTATTGTGATAGCAAGGTTGCTATTCACATCTCTTAGAACCCTACTCAACATGACAGAACAAAACATACTGTGATAGCAAGGCTGCTTTCCAAATTTCCTCTAATGGGTCTCCATATTTGGCTCAAAGGACTTGTGCTCAGAGTCTATGTAAAATATGCGAATAAATGAGAGTAAAAGACTTCTTTTCATCGCATTAGCAACCCTTCGATGGTTGCTAAAATAGAGAACAAGTTGCACTAGCCGTTGCAAACCATAACACCCTTCGATGGTTGCTAAAATAGAGAACAAGTTGCACTAGCCGTTGCAAACCACAACACCCTTGACAAACTCATATCCCTGTATCAGAGGAACTGAATACCTCTGTTAGAAGGATTAATAGATATCCTTTTGGACCAGAACATGGGTCTCAATGTGAAAGACCTTCGTGGGGCTGGTTTATTCGAGAAAGCACAAAGAGTCTGTGAGATCTCTTGATTTCCAAAGTCCGGCTCCATAGTTCAAAGTTATGAACATGATGAAATCACTCGGGGGAACCTCTTGATGAGAGGCCAATTGCTATAAGAAAAGGAACGAGAACTTGTACAAAGTTTCCCTTGTATAACTTGTCAGAAGCATACCAATCCCTAACGATCAATCTGAATAGTCAATATGTTCCTTGTAACATTCAGGAAGCCCTTGAAAGTCCTGAATGGAAGCAAGTTGTTAATGAAGAACTTGAGGCTCTTCACAATAACAACACATGGGATATCACCTACCTCCCTAAGGGAAAAAAGGTGGGGGTTGTGTAGGTGGATATTCGCTAACAAGTACAATTCTGATGGTTCTATCAGCAGACATAAGGCAAGGTTAGTTGCCAGAGGTACACCCAAACCTATGACATTGACTACCAAGAAACCTTTGCCCTGCTTGCCCATGAGTTCTCTTGTCCATTGCGGTGAATCTTGTTTGGCCTCTCTTCCAATTAGATGTGATGAATTCTTTTTTAAATGGAGAACTAAATGAGGATGTTTACACGAAGATTCCCTCTAGATATGAGACCCCAGAAAAAGGAAATATTGTGTGTAAACTTAGAAAAACACTGTATGGACTAAAACAGTCCCCTAGGGCATGGTTTGGCAGATTTACCAATTCTGTCAAAACATATGGATACCAGCAATGTCACTCAAATCACACTATGTTCACCAAATTCTCTGGTGATGGAAAGAAAGTGATCCTAATTGTCTATGTTTATGATATAATCATCACTGGTGATGATTTGGATGAAATTCAGAAACTTAAACAATCTCTTGCAAGAGATTTTGAAGTTAAAAGACTTGGGGCAGTTGAAATACTTTCTAGACATGGAAATATCATGAACAGCTGCAGGAATTCATATATCACAAAGGAGATACATTTTGCATATTCTTGAAGAAACTGGCATGTCAGATTGCAAACATGCTTCTTCTTCTATAGAGCACAATCTGAAATTCACCAAGGAAGGGTCAAAAGACTATGTTGATGTTGGAGATATCAGAGATTCGTGGGGAAGCTCATTTATCTTTCCCACACAAGACCTGACATCTGCTTTGATGTAAGCCTTGTAAGTCAATTCATGCACAAGCCCTGTGAAGAACACCAACAAGTTGTGAATAGGACTCTGAGATACCTAAAATGAACTCCAGATCAAGGCCTCCTATTCACTAAGAATGAGAACACAGAATTGCATATCTACACCTATGCTGATTGGGCAAGTTCTATAAGCGGATCGGAGATCTACAAATGGGTATTGTTTCTATATTTGGGGTAACTTTGCGACCGAGGAGTAAAAGCGACCCATGAGTGGCTAGTGAAGCTAAATCTGTCTGTTTGAACTTAGGGCCTTATCTTTTGGTATCTGTGAAGGTATTTGGCTTAGGAAGATTCTTTCTAAAATTCAAGCACCAACAGAGCTACCTACCCAGTTGTTCTGTGACAACAAATCTGCTATAAACATGTCACAGAACCTTGTTCATCATGACAAGTTAAAGCATATTGATATAGATAGACATTTCATCAAGGAAAAGGTTGAAAACAATGAGATTCAGATCTCCTTTGTCCCTTCATAAGATCAAATGGCTGATATCTTCACCAAAGGACTTCTATTGCTCAATTCCTACAAATTAATGGCAAGCTTGGTTGTTCTCTCTATACACAACCAACCTTGAGGAGGGGTGTTGATTTTATGGTCCTGGTTTACTTGTTTAATCTTAATTAGGTCCATGTTAGTTTGGTTCTGTGTTTGATCCCAGGCCTTTTTTTTTGTTTCACTGTACAGTGTCCGTTGGGACACTGTACACTAGCCGTTGGGTTCTTTATGCTTTATTATTTATAGTCTTTTTCTCTTGTAGTTGTAATACATCAATAAACTCTCTTTTTCTCCTCAATTCCTCTCCTAATTCCTACAGAATGTTACTTTTTGGGATCCAAACCTTATACAAATATAAAATAAATTTAACTTTAATCATTATACAACTATACTGCTTAGACGTTTAGATAGCAGACATGTTCCTCGTCCACAGTTCAAATTCTGAACTTCTTTGATTAGCTAAGAAAAGAGTGGTCATTTTCTTACTATTATCCTAATGGCATACTCGCCTGTGAAGTTGATTTATGTAGAATGCTTTAATGAAAGAAACTCACAATGATTTCAAAGCAGCATACCTGTTACAATAGTAAACAGCATTGTTCCCACAAAGTGCAATAGCAAATGTATACAGCTCAATAGCCTCCGAATAACGCTTTAATTGCATGGCTTTATTGCCTACAGGTACGCATACAGAGTAAAAAGGAAGGGCCAGGGGCAAAAAGAAAAGGGTTAGGAAATTAGCACTCAGACAAGGGATTAAGATGTATCAAAGCCTTGCTGAAAATTAAAGGATGAACGGATTAAATCACCATAAAAAAGATAGTATATAAAGATTGCCCCAAGAAAAAAATTACCTGGAAAACCATAACAAACAAGAAAAAAAAATAGAGAATGCAATGAAAGACTTCTGAGCCATGGGTAGGGAAAAAAAAGTTGGAACCGAAAGAGACATGGTTAAGCAATGCCACCTTAATTATATTCAGGGATGTCGAATTCAATAAGATTCTATAAAATTTCAATATTGTCTAACAAACAGAAAGTAAAACAAAGGGGCACGAACTTCACACAAAGCAATGTTGTCACAAGGAAACAGCAAGCAAAGCAACTTAGTTGTGGAAGCTTCCTAAGCAAAGGAAGAGCAGTTTTCTAGGAAAAATGAACACACAGTAACGTAAATATTTTTCAAACCAATTGACCGACTGTAAGGATAATTTTCCTGCAAATTACAACTGTTATTTTGCTAATAAACTTTGAACATTTAAAAGCTTGCAACAAATGCAACTGGTTGTTGGGCTAAGCCTCCAAACACAGTTGTAATTTCTGGCAGAAGTAGGCATAATAAGAGACCGCAGATCTTTTAGCATTTTAAGCTTGTAACATATGCATAAAGTTGTAGGGTTTTGCCTCCAAACACAGTCGTGATTTCTTGCAGAAGTCGGCATGATAAGAGACGACAAATCTCCTCACGTAAAAGAGCACGTTCCAACGATTACAATGCAAGAGCTTTTTTCCTAAATCAAATAATGTTGAATGTTAGACTTAGTTTACTTGTTTAGCACTTTTTAGTGCCTGTCCTACTTTTGTTAGCCATGTTTTGGCCTTGTTTAATGGCTTTTTCTATCTAGCTACAGTAAACTGCTTTTACTGTACATATAGCCGTTGGGTTTACTTTTAGAGCCGTTGGAGGCCTCTTCTATATATTGTAACCTTCTCTTATCTACCCGATAAGTATCTAAGCAATAAAACAAGAGTTTCCTCCTATCTTTCTCTTTTCTAAGTGCTATTTTCTACATGGTATCAGAGACTTAAGATCTCAAACTCTTGTCTGCTTACATTCTCTTTCTATATGGCCACTGAGCAATCTTCAGAAGTTAACTCAAGGGATGAAGCAGTCTCTAATGCTGCCCCCTGGAACTCTGAACCCTCTTTGATGCCACTTTCCGGTCCACAAATTTAATGGTGACAATTATCTCCAATGGTCCGAGCGGTGAGATTTTACATCCTTTGGAAGGGCAAGGAAGAATACCTCTTTGGTGAGAGCCAAGCTCTGCGAGAAGGGATCCATCTAGAAAGAAATGGAGGGTGGAAAACAGCAATGTGGTGTCCATCTTACTGGGGTCCATGACTCCCAACATTGCAGAGAACTTTCTTCTCTATGATACTGCTGAGGAAATCTGGAGCAATGCTGCTGATCTCTACTCAAAAAGAGATAACACCTCTGAGCAGTATGAAATTGAATCTAAACTGCATGATCTAAGACAGGGGGAGATGTCAGTTACTGACTATTTCAACCTCCTGTCAAGATCTTGGCAGCAACTTGATGCCTTTGAAAATATATCTTGGCAGTCTAGTAGTGATGCCAAGACATATAAAGCCATTAAGGAAAAGAAAAGAACCTTCAAATTCCTGATGAGACTGAACTCGTCTCTTGATGATGTGAGAGGAAGAGTACTGAGCTCTAAACCTCTTCCATCAATCAGAGTGTGTTTACTGACATTAAACATGAGGAAAGTAGAAGAAAACTTATGTTAAATGGGGTGTCTAACCCTGTTTCCTCTACTGGGGTGTCTAATCCTGGTTCATCTACTGAATCCAGTGCTCTTTTCACTAAAAACACTGCTGGGGCTAATCACAAGTCCAAAGGTGTTAGACCAGTCTGTGATCATTGTAAAAAGACTGGTCACACCAAGGAAACTTGCTGGAAATCCATGGAAAACCAGCCAATTTGAAATCCTCTAGGCCTAATCACACATCTGAACGCTCTGGTAGACTTGCTAATATTGAGGAACAAAAGTCTGGTGATGTTTTTAGCATGGAACAGATTGAAGCCATTAAAAGGCTCCTATCTCGCTCAAAATGCATGCTACGCTGCTCTCATGGCAATGTCTCAATGGCTAATCTGGTGTGTGCTTTAATGCCTATTCAAGGGATCAAATTCTAAAAACATATGGATTGTGGACTCTGGTGCCTCAAACCACATGACTGGAAACCCAGAGTTATTTGTGAAACTTTTGAAATGTACTCAGCCTCATAATGTTAAAATTGCGATGGTTCCAATTCTCAAGTTTCGAGGCTAGGAACATCCTTTTAAGTGAAAAGGTCACTTTGAAAGATGTCCTTTATGTCCCTAACTTACAAAGTGTAATTTATTATCTGTTAGTAGGTTCATAAAAACACTAAATGCTCTGTGATTTTTCATACTAATGGTTGTAAATTTCGAGGATTTGAATTCAATGGAGGAGATTGGCGAGTCTTTGAAGTTAGATCTGGACTTTTCATCTTCAAGACTCCCTACTCTAGACTTTGCATTGATAATATCCCACAAAGGATTGTCTATTAGTTGAAGAAGTACTTCATCTTGTACTAATATTATGTACACTTGCTATAGACTAGGGCATGCAAATTTTGTACTTGAAAAAGTTGTATCCTAGTATGTTTAATGGAATAAATATTGATTCTCTACATTGTGAAATTTGTCAACTCTCTAAACATACTAGAACTAACTTCCCTGCAAGTGTGTATGCTCCTTCCTCTCCCTTCTCCTTATTTCACAGTGACATATGGGGACCCTCAAAACAGAGGACCATCACTGGAAAAATGTGGTTTGTCAGCTTTATTGATGACAATAGCAGGGTTACTTGGCTTTTCCTCCTAAAAGAAAAGTCAGAAGCAGGCTCCATCTTCAAAAACTTCTACACCATGATTGAGAATCTGTTTGGTACTAGAATTAAAGTACTCAAAACTAACAATGGAAAGGAGTATTTTGAAAAGAGCCTTGCCTCTTTTTTCTCTGAAAAGGGGATCATCCATATCAGCACTTGTGTTGATACACCCCAACAAAATGGGGTGGTGAAAGAAAAATAGGCACACTATTGGAGGTTGCTAGAGCATCATGTTCACCATGAAAGTTCCCAAATTCTATAGGGGAGGAATTTGTTTTAATACTACTATCTCATTAAGAATGCCTTCAAGGATTTAAAGTTTAAAACTCCTATTCAAGTGCTAAAAGGAGGCACATCCCGGCACTCATTTTATAAGCACCATTGACTTTAAGTGTCTTTGGATGTGTATGTTATGTACACATACACCCCTCAAAACAGAGGAAACTTGATCTAGATCCATCGGATGTATATTTGATGGGTATTCATCCTCCCAACAAGGATATAAGTGTTATTGTTCTAGTACTAGAAAGTACTATAACTCTATGGATGTTACATTTATAGAGAATCGGTCCTTACATGATAATGAAGGTCAAGGGAGATTTTTCAAGACCATTGTGAATCTTGGAATACGTCTATTGAGTATTTTGAGAAATCAAAACAAGCTGGTGCAAATGAAGTAGAACATAACCGGACTCATTCGATCATCCTAAAAATATTAATGATGAGGAGCAAAATGCTCCTAAACTAATATCATTGTCTATACCAGAAAAGAAATTTGTCTCTCAAAATCCGAGGTGAAGCTTATGAGGAAGATAGCCACGATGATAATGATCAAACCTCAGGGAATCAAAGTCCTGATGATCAAAATAGCACTGACTATCAGGACTCTGACACCTCTAGTGGTCAAGAAAATGAGTCTTCTATGAGGAACTACCTATTGCTAAAAGAAAAGGGACAAGGAGTTGTACAGCTCATCCTCTGTACAACTTCTTATCCTATGATAAGCTATCTCCTCAATATCTGGGCTTTACAAGCAGTCTAGACACCATACAAATTCCCAAAAATGTCCATGATGCCTTAAAAGTTCTTGAGTGGAAGGCTGCTTTAAAGGATGAAATGAATGCTCTCACTAAAAGTAACACTTGGGATATTTCCCACTACACTGAGGAAACACCTGTGGGGTGTAGGTGGATCTTCATCCTTAAATACAATGCTGATGGGTCACTCAACAGGTATAAAGCTAGACTTGTGGCAAAAGATTTCACTCAGTCATATGGCATTGACTATCATGAAACCTTTGCCCCTGTTGCTAAGCTTAATACTATCAGAATCCTATTGAGTGTTGCTGTAAATCTAGATTGGTCTCTGACTCAACTAGATATAAAAAATGCTTTTCTCTATGGAGACTTGAGTAAGGAGGTTTACATGCATCTCCCCCCTGGGTTTGAATCCCTAGGCAATAAGGGTGATGTATGTAAACTGAAAAGGTCCTTGTATGGCCTCAAACAGTCTCCTAGAGCATGGTTTGGAAGATTTTCTAAATTCATAAAGAAACATGACTTCCACCAATGCCATACTGATCACACTTTATTCACAAAAAGGTCTCATGGAAAGACAACTGTTCTAGTTGTGTATGTGGATGACACCATCCTCACTGGGGATGATTCTGATGAGATTTGCAATGTTAAAAGTGCCCTTGCTACTGAATTTGAGATAAAAGATCTAGGTAACCCTAAATACTTTCTTGGTATGGAAATTGCCAGAAATGCTATTGGCATTACCATGTCTCAAAGAAAGTATACCCCTAGACCCTTTGAAGGAAAGCGGTATGCTAGGGTGTAAAACGCAAACACCCTGTTGAACTGGATTAAAGTGAACAAAGCTGATGATAGCCCCCTTGTTGACAACTGACAAGGGGAGATATCAAAGACTTGTGGGAAAACTTATATATATATCTCACACTAGGCACGACATATGCTTTGTTGTAGTCTAATCGGTCGATTCATGCATCAACCCAGAAAGACATATGCAAGTAGCAGTGAGGATCTTGAGATTCTTAAAAGGACCCTGATCAGGAATTATGTTTAAGAAGACTCAATCAAGAGAGGTCCAAGGCTACACAGATCACAGAGATTATGCAGGAGGGTTCAGAAATGAGATCAACCTGGATATTGTACTTACATCCTGGGGAATCTTACAACTTGGAGAAGCAAGAAACAACATGTTGTATCCGAAGCGAGGCGAGATCCGAACTTAGAGCCTTAGCTGCGGAGTGTGTGAAGGCTTATGGATAAAAAGGATGCTAGAAGAGTTAGGGTTTGTTGTCACCAAACTGTCCACTTCTTGTGTGACAACACCTCGCATTATGTATTGAGAAAATCCCACTCATCATGATAAAACAAAACATGTAGAAGTGGACAGACATTTCTTAAGGGAGAAAGTGGACAATGGTGACATCTCCTTGTTCCACATCAATACAAAGGATCAAGTGGCTGATCTACTAACAAAGGCTGTCTCAAATCAGGTCTTCCAACACCTGCACTTCAAGCTTGGCTGCATCAACATATACAACCAAACTTGAGGGGGAGTGTTGAATGTTAGACTTAGTTTATTTGTTTAGCACTTTTTAGTGCCTGTCCTACTTTTGTTAGCCATGTTTTGGCCTTGTTTAATGGCTTTTTCTATCTAGCTACAGTAAACTGCTTTTACTGTACATATAGCCGTTGGGTTTACTTTTAGAGCCGTTGGAGGCCTCTTCTATATATTGTAACCTTCTCTTATCTACCCGATAAGTATCTAAGCAATAAAACAAGAGTTTCCTCCTATCTTTCTCTTTTCTAAGTGCTATTTTCTACAAATAATTACTGATGTCTTTTCATGTAAGGAAGCGACGTTCTTCAGTCTCTTGGAGTCAACAGGTGTCATGTCAAAAGGGCCTAATTTTAGGATAAATATGGTACTTCTTAGAAAAGTAGACGATACTGTCACTATCTCATTGCAGATTCTTTGCTTTCGTAAATAAAAGCTCGCTTTACTGGCACTTTAACAGCTTCATACCCCTAGAACAAAGTCGGTCACGTTTGGATAAGAAAAGCAAAGCTTCGGTAGCCTCGACTGTCTCCCTCTGAAACAACTGCTTTGGTCGCTTTTGACAACTATGTTTTACATAATTTTAGCAAGTACAACTATATTATAATTTTTGTAATTTTCAAACTTGATAGAGATGAGGTAACGGCGGATAAATCTGATGAAAAAAACAGCCTCAAAAAAAGTACCTTGTAATTTGAAGGTCTCCGCCAAGTTATTCTTGTCAAATGTCTCACCTTCAGACTGTTGCATTTCCTGGAAATATAAATCATTTTACACATCACATACTGCATGCAAGGTTTGGACATCATGAGATAACAATGGATTTGGACACAAAAAACGCAGTCAACAGACATATTATTTTCATCATGGCAATGGACAAGGAAATCAAATCTGTACTGCTTGTTTCCTGGTGTTTCGTTCACATATAGTAAACTATAACAAAACTCTGAAAAGTGAAATTTCTTCTCTCACAAGGTTGTTGCACTTGTAAACATTACCGAGGAAAAGTAGTTAACAATAGAAATTGCAGATCAAGCAAAAAAATAACTAGAAAATTAACCTGTAGTTCAAGTCCTACAGCACTTAAAAAAAATACAATAATGCTCATGCATAATTATGCTACAATGACCTTTTCTGAAATGAAATGCTTTTAAAATTCCATTTTTCTTTCAGTGACTCTATAATGTTGCTCTTCCCCATATTGTCGACACAAGAAAATGTCAATCTTTGGGTTTCCTTTCGTTTTTTAGTTCAGTAAGTACATTTCTTGAATTAGCTGCCTCAAAAACCCATGGGTATGCCGTCTTCCGGCCAAACATGTGCTCCATCAAATTACTCAAAATCCTGTGTGGACTTATCCTCAACAATGTTTGGGTCCTGGAAGTCACTTCAACTTCTAGGAGTAAACTACAATAGGCGTCAGAAAGTTGCAGATAGTCTACATATACAACTTTTTTTGGGTCAATCTACAAATAAAACTTGCATTTAAGGACAAAGCCCACAAACTGAAAATAAGTTCTTACGATCTAGAAAACTAACAAGATTAATTCCGTAAGAATATATTAGGAACACGGCATCAATGTTGTCCTTTGTGTGAACCCATAAAAAGTCAGTTGGGCCTCCTTGAGGTCTATTGTACAAGAATATTACGTTTGCAAAAATAAGAAGTCCAAATCAACTGCCCACGAGAGTGTACAACATTGAATATCTACTAGCAGACATTTGAGCATTAAATAACCTTGTAAGACTGAGGATTGCGACTCCTTACTAAGAAAACCAGCCATACGGGCATACAAAGTTGAAGAAAAGGGGGAAACATTCCATTCTAATGTAAATTTTGATAAAAAGGGAAATTAGATAATGGACATAAGGCTTACTCATAGGACATCAGATTTGTAAGAGGAAATGACTGCAATTTCTCAAACCTTTTCCATTTGTATCTAGACTTTCAGCGTCATGAAAGTAATTTTATACAAATGTTTTGTACAATTTATTGCCCCATGAGACATTCAGATACAAAAAAGTCGATACCCTCATATTCTGGTTCATATTCCCCCCTGGCACTGGTTATATTTGGTATATTGACTTCATTTTACAGAGTGATATATAATAAGCCAACCATACCATGTCTGTGCCAATAATTTGATAACTATTTCAGTGTTGATTATTGACCTATGTCCTACATGTAACATTGTTGAACGTAACGAAAGCGGAATAAACATATACAAGAGCTTTGGTGATTTGTACAATTATTTCAAAACAAAAGCTGAATTAATCAATCATGCACAAAGCTAGATGAACATGTTTGCAGAAACAGCGAAAGATAATTGTAGTCACTAAAGCGAATCTCTTGTATTAATGGTAAACATGCAAAGATCTTCATACCTCTACAGCCTTATAAAATATATTTGCAATTCTATCCAGCTGTACTTGATCATCACTGCCATCAGGCATACTTCTGAAATAGTGAATTCGTTCAAGCGCACCAACATATTGCCCGAACAGATCATCGATGGACATTCCTGAAACAATATAAAAACATAGCAATTTTTAATATTTGTAAGCCAGGAATTTTATAGCACCATCAATCAAACTTAACAATGTAAACAAATAACAAAACAAGCATCTAGAAAACATAAGAATTAGTATGCACAACTATCTTATGAATGCCTTTTGTTTATGTGAATGCACAAGAGAACCTTAAACAACCCAGTGCATAGTAGTGACTGTTTGAAATTCAATTGAACATACTTGAAAACATAAGGAATGCTGTAACCATGATAACTGATATGAGTTTGTTCCTAGAGTAAGAATGACAAGAATCTAATATGTCGATGAAGCAAATTCTGTCAGTATAACACATTGATCTTGGAGGACTGATTATATTTTGGAGGCACAATGCTTTACTTCACAAAAGATATAGATACTCCAGAAAATCATTTTGCATTAGGAAATGAACCAAGGCTGCCTCCTCCAAAGCTTTAGCGGCTAGCAGAACATTTAAGAAAGTTAGCATGCAAGAGAACAATAACTAAACAAGGTCCATGCTTTTTCAACACCAGTAAGCTGTCCAAACATATATAGCCAAAAAGGCGATGATGAAGTAACAAATCCTACCATGTGTGAGGTCCTTTCTGGTGCTTCCATCACCCTAACCAATTTTACCAGACAAAGTCAAGTCAATTCAAGAGAACTAAAAGTTCGGAAAACTAAAAACAATAAACAACAAAACGATGAACTTCATACTAATATACTTATCACATCTACAGAAGAAGCAAAAATTCAAGCAATAATATATTATGAACACTACATTAGCTTGATCTTAGTACATTCCACGAAAAGTAACCAAAACCAAGAACGTTAATCACAGAAATTCCTATCTGTACACAAGAACCTGAAATCCAAGAAAAAATAAAAATTAACTAGGCATTACCAGCATTCATAGGATAAAATGAAAAATGTACCTTTGCATGTCTGCTTTCCACATTGACGTTCCCACGGTTTTGATGTTTTGTGGTTTTGTCCCAAGATGTAAATATGTCTGCTAAAGAATCAGAATTAGACAGGCTTTCAATTGAAGCCCCATCTATCCTAAAAGCTTCTGCCAAACATTCCTTAGCTACCTCAAGGCCCACATGGTCACAACCAGGAGCAAGTTCAACTGTAGACAAAGTAACATATATCAGCAGATCCAAGTGAATTACAAAAACCAAGATTTGTAATGAAAGAAAGGAAGGGAAGGCTGACAAGATAAAATATTGAGAATCCCAACGGTCTCCAGCGGCCAGCCTCGCTAAGGATGCTTAAATATCCATTCCACTGAAAAAATCTCACCTTTCTAATATCATTTTCAACCAGAAGAACTATTTTCACTAGCAAAAGTTCAGAGAATAAGCATGCTGCTGATAAACGAACAGCCTGATTCTCCCAGCAATAGATTCAAAATTCAAAATATGGGCAGGGATCAACATGAATGAACTTATCAGCAACTTCACGTCAAAGTTATACAACTATGGGCAGGGATTAAAAAAATCAATTTAACTCCGGTTAAAATACAAGCAACAGTTTTTTAATAGAATCTCAAGTCATCAGGAGTCTTCACAAGTAAAACTTCAACTGCAAAGTAATCAAACCATGTGATTCTTACTCGAACTGGATACAGTAATTTAGAGAAATGAAAAACGTAGAAGGAACAAAAAGGATTGCGAGACAATTACCGGAATCAAGGAATCGCAGAAAAGATAGAACAATCCTGCGAGAGAGCGGTGAATCGAAGCTCAATTTCGACATATGGCTGAATTTGGTTTCTTCTAAGCTTGGATGGTGAGTTGCCAGCAATAATGTCGCTATACAGGGTCTCAATTTTTAAAAACAGGGATTTTTTTTTTTTTTTTTTTACAAAAACCAACTCATCGACTAATCCAGGAGTTTGTCGATATCGTATCTACATAATCTGAAGCTTTTTTTTTTTTACAATTGAAAAATATATGATGAGATGATGATGTTGAAAAATTGTATAGAGTTAAGAAAGTAAACCTATCATTCCCCTTTTTCAATAGGTGTTTTTCTTATGGATAATGATTTTGGCACCGAGAAGGTGCACCGGCCATCCCTGAAAAGTGTATCGTGTGTAATTTTGAAATTTTTTGTTTTTTTTTGGTTTAAAAGTTAAAATGTGTGGTTATAAAGTGTTGTGTGGATGATTTGTGTGGATAGTGTGTGCCTAAATCACTATCCTTTTCTTATAAACATAGGACACAAATACATCTTTAAATCTTACCTGGCCGGACCAGTGTAAGTCATACTTAGTAGAAAGAACTCTATGAAATCGGCTCAAATAATAAGTGAATTGTGAATAGATATAGAGGTCACCAGTTCGATTATCCTCCGGAGCATCATATTGAAAAAGTTATTGGTCTGGTATTACCCATGAATAAGAATCGGATTCTACGTTCACGAGCCGGACCGAATTTCAAATTAGTCAAGTTACTTGGTTCCAGATGGTTACTTGGTTTCAAATCAACGGATACGAAATATACATACACACGTTGTTGATTTTTTTTTTTTTTTTTTGTCTTCACTGGGACTTGAACCCGAGATCTCCGAGTAAAAGACCACAAACACGCAGGCTCCGTTTGTTTTTGTTAGAGTTTTTTTTTGGAATTTTTATATCACTTCACCAATCTTTCTTACTGATTCTCTTACCCGTCGTTTTATTCTGAACAAATAAAAATTTATTAAATCATAAATCATCATTTTACTTTACCAACTTTATTACTTTTTTTTATTATTATTTTATTCATTATACTATTTTATTTCAATTTCTCTTACCAATCATTTTTAATCTACACAAATTTCCAAAAAAAAAAATCTTAACTTTATAATCATTACTTCAATCAGTTTATCTAAAACAATCTCAAAAAAAACTTTAAAAAAAATTCAACTCAAAACAAACGGAGCCGCACATATTTATTTGACTCTGTCGAAATCAGATTGGCACTAGCCATTCTCAATGGTTATACATACCGTGAATGTTTAATTTTTGTCAGAATTACGATGTGGTTTTTTAATACGGTACTGTTACATCCACTACATTTATCTCCACAACATCATCTACACCATACATTTAGTCAGGACCCATAAAAAAAAAATATTTTTCTCTCCAATCAAAGGACAACATCATCCACTACATCTTTATGTAGTGGATGTAGCATTTTCCTTTTTAATAAGCTTTCCAGTGGTACATTTTTTGACAGGGGGAAACTTTGGGTGGGATATTCGTGACTCTGAAGCCGCTCTGACATACATTGGAGCAAATAAAAAAATTGTAGAAAATAATATGTGCCCAATATATTTTGTGTGGTGCACAAACCACTATATATTTGGTATCATTGATTAAAGTGATCAATTATTTATTGTGATAGATCCTAACAAAATATGTTGTGTTGATTGTGTTATGTAAGATATTGTGATAGAAAAAGTAATTGATGTATATTTTCACTCATTTATATCATCAAAAATTGAACCATATACAGTACATCAGCAAATATATTTTCTTTTTTATAATACTGGACAGAATTGAATGTCTCTTTTAAAGGAAGTTATTGTTTGGTGTCTTCGTATACTATGCGGAGCGTCATGTGGTAATTTCTACACCATGCGATTTATTCTCATATTTAAAGCGTATTTCTAATCGTTCACCCGTCACTTCACCCTTAAATTTCCTCACCATACAATAACTTCCTCTTTTAAGGCCGTTGTGTGTAAAAATGGAGTAGGAATGAAAAACATAATGCCACATATGCATTTTGTTACTTTTTGAGGTAAACTCACAGTGTAAACGCCTAAGGGTATTTCTAGCAGAGGCCCTAAATTTTATCCCTAAAATAATATAAATAATACATATCCCTATTTTACAACATCTCAATTCAAAAACCTCTACAACAGCATCTCTATCATTATCCCTATAACATTTCAAATAATATTACTAGTGAAATCGCGACTCCGTGCAACGCACGGAGTGCCCATGCTATAAGTTTTAACTTATTTGACGATATTAAATAAGAAGAAATGTCGCATGTAACGAACCGATTCGAACGCAATTTTTAAGCGCAACAATGAAAAATAAAACATTTTACGTCGATCTCCTTCTCGGATACCACAACCTACCACACAACTCTACCCTAGTCAACACATTCTTTCTTATCTACTACACACATTATCAATCACCTAACCGCACCCTATCCCAAAATTTTTAACACTCACCTATCCAATCCTACCTCACCATGCCTACAATTGCATTATCTCTACCACATATTATCTTTACCACACAACCCTATATTACGACTTTATTCAACCTACCAAACTTTACTTAACTTACGCCACATCATCCAACCATACCATCCTACTCCTACCATACATCACCGCATTGCATCTCATACCTCGCCTCACCTACATTAGCACACCCTACCGCACCCTAACTCTCTACATACCTACAAACCTTAACCTACATATTAGTTCACTATCCTAGCTAAGCCTATTACACCCTATTTTATCTCATCCCACCCTACCTTACCCTACCCACCACCCCATCCTACTCTAACCTACATCTCTCTACCATACCATGCCCACCACCCATCTTACTATACCCTACCCTTCCCACCACCTACCTAACATCACTTTTCTCTTACACAACACCACGTGTTTTATCGATTTTCATTTCTTTCCATCCGATTTCATTCTGGTCAATTTTCATTTATGAAAAAAAAATTAATTCTACAATGTCAGGCCTTACAAACCAGACGGTCCAAAATAACAAAAGGGCGTCAAACACAAAAAGCAACAAATGAAAGTAGAAGAGATGATTTTTTGGTGGTTTATACGCAGTGAAAGGAGAAAAAAATGAAAGTCTTGCGTTGCATACCCTTTCCTTTCTTATTTAGATAGGAAAGAAAGAAAAAAAAAAACAAAAGATATGTTTTTTAAAAAAAAAATTCATTTCAAAATTTTAATATTTAAATGTAATCGTCAAACCAAATATTTTTAAGATAAAGATCGCAGAAAGAATACGTATCGTTGACTTATATCTTGAAAATAGTATATCGCCGCAGACAAACGATATGTTTTTTATGAAATGAATTTATTTTAAAAATATATAATATTTCATATAACGTCAACAAAATTGTTTTGGCGTGATCTAAAGATCGATGTCGACAACAAGTCGTGAGCTTTATATTTTGAAAATAGTCATACATTTGCTACATATATTCACACATTAAAAGATGATACAATTGAGTCCTCCAAAATGGAACAATTTAACTCAAACCCTTATTCTAAAATATATTTATAAAATAAAAATAAAAATTAAAAAAAAAAACATTTTCTGGGCTGGCCCTGCCGTGAACAGTATAAAAAAAAAAAAAAAAAAATTGGGCCGAATTTTTGGACCGTTGAACAGTAAAAAACGGGGAACCAATAAAAAAAAACAAGTGTCACACAAAGACACTTTTTCCCTTCTTATATAGAGTAGAAGGAAATAATATATATTCTACCTCACAACCCTATTTATATACATTAAATATTTATTATTTCACTCCAGCAACATCCCTATCCCTATCCCTATAATTTTTAACAATTAAATATGTTTAGGGCAGTGAATAATGCATCCTTACAAGTAGGGATGCACTGTTCACATCCCTAAAAATAAATAGGGATAGAGACTCTGCTGTAAGAGCTATTTGAAGCAAAACTCTATTTTTTATCTTCATTTTAGGGATATGGCACCGTATAGGGCTTCTGTTGGGAGTGCCCTAAGGCCATCGTGATGGGTGGTTCTTGTGTGGTGTCTCCACACGGTGATGTGGAGACTCACACACCACATAGTTTTATTATATCTTTAAATTGTATGATTCTGATCGTTTCACCCGTCATTTCACCTTAAAATCCCTCTCCACACAAGTATTTCCCGTTGTGATTGACCCATCAACAAGAGAGAAAATATAATTTCAGGTCATTTTAACACATTTTATTTCATGTCAGGTCGGATCAGACTTTTTTTTTGAGTTCCCCGTGGAAATTTTTCCCCTCGTCCCGTGGAATTTTCCCCAAGCCCGTGGAAATTTCCACATGCTGGAGGAAAATTCAACCAGATCAGCGGAAAATTTCCACGGGTTGGGGGAAATTTTCACGGGATTGGGGGGAAAAATTCCACGGGGGACTTAAAAAAATGTCATATCTGATATGACCTGAAATGAAATAAAAGGTGTTACAATGACATGAAATTATATTTTCTCGTGAAATTGGCATTTCAGGCAACTGTAGCAACACAATTTTTTTTTAGGTGTGTCAGACCCTCTAATTTTTTTTCGAGTAAAACGTCCAAATTTGGAAGAAGTGGGTCAAAAACGCGTCCAAATTTTAATACGCATATCGTCCAATTCCATTGACATACATTTAACCTTCTAAAATACACAAAAACCGTCCCAAAATACACAAAAACCGTCAAATGTGGACGGAACCGTCAAATTCGGACGAAAACCGCATAATTTTCAAACCTTCATCAAATCGCCCAAATTTGGGACGATGTAATCGAAACGCACCGTCCAAATTTGGACGATTTGATGAAGGTTTGGGACGGTTTAAATCCACTTTCAAAGAACCTTATCAAGTTTTATTTACTTTTTTCACATACTCTTTCACCACCTACTGTCTTCACCGTTTAATGCACTCCAAAAATCACCATTGTTGAGTTTGTGGTCCTTCAAACGAAATAAACAATAAAACAATCAATACAGGGGTTGTTTTGCAAAAGAAATGGAGTAAGCATTCATTCACCTAAGCAATTATTTACTATTGAAAAAATTTATATATCGTGTTTGTTTTTATTGTTAATTGTTCACATGAATGTATTATGTTAAAAGCGCGTTTAATTAGCGTGTTTGTTTTTATTGTTACTTGTTTTTAATGAAAAAATTTATTTATCGTGTTTGTTTAAATTTGTGTTCAATTAGCGTTGTGTAGTATGTGCGGTATTTAGGGTAGAGAAATGATTAATTTTGATGTTATTTTTGATAATGGAATTGATATTTTGATTATATACATTTTCATTGTTGTTGAAGCAAGCGTGTTTTATTGGTTTGGTTATTAGTTGATTATGTTGTTGTTGTAGAAAGATGCCAAATCCGCCTTGAAAATATATGGTATCTCGTTTTACGGAATTTTGTAATAGTATGAGAACATTTTTTAAATTAGCGTAATGATTACGTTAATTAAAAATTGAACCAAACGACACACTCATCGTTGTTTGAAAAACCAAAAATCAATATCTCGTGACCGAATTCTATGGTACGCCCGGCCCGACGAGGTTCTTAGAATTGCATGCTTTCCACAGGGTGTTTTCGATTCCTTCCGATCCATTTGTGTCATGCCTAATCTCGAGTGCTTTGTATTGGGGCTCTGGTAGGTAGCTCGTAGAAAATTTCATTAGTCTGCTTCAATAGAGCATCTTTTCCTCGTCCTCAAGACACTGGTAATCCTCAGGAAGTGAGGCACCCTTTAGATCGAAAATATAAGGTCCATTCGCCGGCTCCGACGGCCTCTGTTCTCCTCGTCATCATCAAGTATTCTATGACGTGGTAAAAACCATAATTTATGCTTTCTTACCCCACAGCGTTACACAATGAGAACACAACGATTATATACCAAAAACAATAAGCAGGATGAATAGTATATGTGTACATATATGTATATATTTGCATATGTATATACATATGTATGTATAGATATGTGTCTATATATGTGTATGTACTTGTATATATGGGTATATATATGTATATGCATGTGTGTTTAAGTGTATACATATGTGTCTATATACGTGTATACTTATGTACATAAATATGTACATATATATATGTAAATGTATGTATATATATGTATGAATACATATGTGTCTATATAAGTGTGTATTTATGTACCTATATATATGTACATAAATATGTGTGTGTATATGTATATATATATATATATATATATATATATATATATATATATATATATATATATATATATATATATATATATATATATATATATATATATATATATGTGTGTGTGTGTGTGTGTGTGTGTGTGTGGTGTGTGTGTATATATTTGTGTAAATGTAAATGTATGTGGATATATGTATGAATACATATGTGTCTATATACGTGTGTGTGTGTATATATATATATATATATATATGTACACACTCACACACACACACACCCCCCTAATGTATAAATATTATTATTTCATATTCATTTCTTCACAGAAAACTAATGCAAAATTTTTATTCTTTCACAGATGACAACATTTTGTCTATTAGGTTTGCATTTGGCGGAGAGTGGAAATATGATGAAAGAAGCGACGAGATGGTCTTATAGAAAAGGAACATTTTATATGATTCTTATAAGTAACGATACGACATTGGATGACGTCAAACAGAAAGTGTGTTCGAAAGTAGGAATTGATGTATCCAAAAATAGATTGGTAATGAAACTTTTGTATCCAAAGCTGCGAGGACCGATTGATGTTTGGATGACGAGACATGGATAGCATACTTCGTGATGTGCGAGACAAGAACACCGTAAAAGCGTGTGTTACTTATTTGAAGCGGTTATTGATGATGATGAGCCGGAAGACAAAGTTGGAAAACACATTTAACTTAAATGAAGAACCGATAGTTGATAGAGGATTGAAGATTTTACACGAACTTTATAATATTCGCAATCCCCGTGATGATGTTGTACAAACTCCACCAGTCTCAGCCCCTCATGAAAATGTCATCCAAACGAATACATGTTTCGGTGATCAAGTAATTGATGTGTCGAGTGAACGTGGCTATGATTGGGGATTTATTGCAAATATCATTAGTCAGCCATTGGACTTACCGTACAATGAACAACGTATGGGTCGGATGTGTGCATCATGAATGAACGGCTGGAACGCTCAGGCGGAATGTAGATCGATTTACCCACACCACTGATATGGGCGGTTTATGCGAACTAGGATGCAAGCACCGATGCAACCGGCCCTACTATCGGGCGGATCTTTCACGAGTTATCTCGACCGCACCTTTGCAATGTAACACCGACCGTGGTCACACATTTGGTATGGCAAGTGTCAATCGCAGAGAGGTGCTCATTTCGGTGCAGAATGGACCTTTCCCAAATTCCTCCATGTCCACGTCTTTGAGACGCGTTTGGACCGATAATCCGGATGTATTGTTCATCGGTAAAAGGTATAGAGACAAGGAGGATATGAAGGATAAAATGAGTTACCACGACCGAGGCATGACTATATGTGGAAACTTCGTCAGTCGAGGCAGGAAAGCGTTAAAACTACGATGTTATACTTCCGACCGATGCGAATGGAAGGTTGTCGGTAAGAGGTTGTTGATTTGAATGTGGGCGCAAGGGACGGACAACGTTGCATGATTTTTGAGATAACGCAGACACCCGAAACCCACACTTGTGGACTAGAGCAACTAACCGACAATCACAGACGAGGCCAAGCCGGACCTATAGAGTCGTTTCGTGAGGATAGCCTCATAAAACTCGCAAATGGATTCACGACAAAAGTTTTACAAGCCGAGGTGAAAAAAACGTTCAACATAGACTGAATTATCAAAGGGCCTATCAATGTAGCGAAAGCATTGAACCGATCGGCGGAAACGTTGAAATGTCATATTGTAAATTATACGCCTACTTTTACATGTTGGAGGTAGAGAATGAAGGAACCATTCTGAGACATTGTTCCCGATGCGCTTGGCGTGTTCAAGTATTGTTTCATGGCATTAGGATCAAGTATTGAGGGTTTAAATCATCGTCGGCCAATATTAGTTGTGGGACGGTACACATCTTAAAACAAAGTGCGAGGGACATTGTTAGTAGCGGGTGGGTGTAGGCGGGCGGGCGACCATATCTTTCCGTTAGCTTATCTTTGTGACCGACGGAGAGAGCCTTCATGCTTGGACCTATTTCATGGTTAACTTGAAGTCGATAATTGGGGGAACGATCGACTTGGTTTTCATTTCCTTGCATGAGAGGTCCGAGTATAATTGGAGAGTTATACACGAATATTTCCAAACACTTACCATGGCTACTGCTACCACCACATTGTCATGAACCTGAATAAAAAATTTGGTAGCACGGGATATTGTCCATTCACCTTCTGGGAAGCAGCTTATACGTATTCAGAAACGCGCTTCCAAATATTATTCCAGAAGATAATAGACATGGATATCGACCCAACCAAAACTGTATCGCGTTACCTACAGGAGATTGGAGTCGATAAATGGGCCAGATCACAATTCCCCAGTACACGTTACTCAATCATGACAAGCAACTATGTTGAAAGCTTCAACAATGTGATCGAGGATGCACGTAAGATGAGTATCGTGAATCTCTTTGATTACATCCGGGCATTGTGTCGGGCGGTGGCATTGCGAGAGAGAGAAAGCGGAATCTTGCCGCACCGTCTTAGCCCTCGAACCTCGAAAAGTTCTTGAATGATGTTGCTCGTGCGGAAAGAATTTCTGCACCGCATAGTATCGACCGAGACCGATGTATCAAGTTGGAGACATCGATTCTAGTGAGAAAGTGAATATGCGTAAGAGAATGTTATTCATGGGCGGTTTCGGGGACTAAAGTTACCTTGCGTGCATGCTTGTCCGCTATAAGTCACCGTTGTGAGAGTCCCTATGATTATTGTTCCCATTACTACAGAGTCGCTGCTTACAACGTACATATGAAGGGCGTGTTTTTCCCGGTTCTGTGGAGGATGATTGATTCTTCCCGATTTGGATAAAAAATAAACCTTCCCTCGCTCCGACTTTGAGCACAGAGTGAGGGAGAGAAACAATCGGGATGGGAGCTAGGCGGGGCCGACCTAGGACCTTGAGGATTCCTTCTCAAGGTGAGCCTACAGTGCTAGGGCGAGCAGAATGCCAACAGAGAGTACAACTCCAGGTTCCGGTAGAATTGCTCGAATTATGGTAACCCTGGACATAGAAGGAATAGATGTCCCTTTCGTGCGCTTGTTCCCAATTGAATAAACCTTTATTTAATTTTATAAGACATTATGATTGTAACATAAATTTTTTTATTCTGCGTTTTGCTTGCAATTGTTTTATCACATTGATTTTGACATTGTTATATCAATTAGAGGTGAGTTGTAATTGTTACCTTACATAAGCTATTGTAATTTTTATATCACATTGTTATATCACGGAACGATTAAGCGAATGTGAAAGTAAACTTGATGGTACAAAAGCTGCGAGATTAATGTGTAATTTTATATCACATTGTGCTTCTCATAGTATTTGCCTTGTGAATTGTGTAATGAATGGTTATTTTATCCTTTGTATCTATCAATATTTATCACTAAAAAGCTACAAATTGAAAATAATAAATTTATTACGATTATCAATATTAAGATTATCAAAATCCATTGAAAAAGATTAGCACTAGCACTCAAATATTATGCATTACAATTGCGAGAAAAAGATTACTCAACACGTAAATATTATACAACAAATATATAGTCGTCATCATGACCGTATGAAACATCATAAATCAAGATATTCCGGCACCGGCGGACCTAACGCACATAGCTGTGATGAGATAGGGAAAAAATATATATCCATCGCCTGCGTTGTCATTTGCTATCTGTCGAATCCTGGAGAGAATATACTCTCCGACGTCAAAGTATGATGTAATGGATGCGTACGCAAGTGCATACAAATCAAATGAAGGTAGGGTGTAGTTCACCGTGCCATACATATTGGTGGCCAAGAACATAATGAAGAAAGGAAGAAATCGACCGCGCGCCATGACCAGGGTGAAGGCGGTACGCCTCACACGTTCCCACGGATGAGTCTCCCCAAACAAAACGGCCATGTCACGCTCACAGTAATTACGGAACATCGGGAAATAGAAAGAAATCCAAACCACGAGGATTTTACGGAATGTCATACTCGTTGTTGATCCATGCAGATTTAAAACGACGGAACGCCTCGAACAATGACGCACCTTTCATTGATCCGTGTGGTAGATAGACAAGCATAGAATTCACGCACAATAGACCGATTCACGTGTTGAAAGCTTATTGGCATCTGGGGGACACCATGCCAACCGTTATCTCGAAACAAGTTTGCAATCAAAGTAGGAAGACTATCTATGTTCAATCGCCTCTCCGGAACTACAGCTCTTGCCATCCAGTTAGTCACGTACTCACGCCTCTCCTCTTCTGTTCTAAAACGGCTTATGAGAGACTGCTCATCCAACGACAAATCAATTTCCTCGTTGGAAATGAACACAGGAGCATGTGGGTTAGCCATTGAAGGGAACACTAGATGAGATAATGAGAGAGTAAAATAAATGAGAAATGGGAGAGATGAATGGTTGTTAGAGGATTTGTGAATATATAGATTTTTTTCCAAAAAGGTGGGACCCGCCGATAGTTCGATGGGACACGTCCAATATTTGGACGTATATATTCACACACTATCTTCGACGGAATCGTCCAATATTTGGACGGTGTCGTCCGATTTGGACGGTCATATATGAATAAGATATCTAACGTGTGGGGCCCACATCTATTATTGCACTATACGTACGTGTACTGCCCTGCCATAAAAGCATACGTCACAACAACTTTAAAAGGTGGGATCCGCCGATAATGACCACATTTGTCAGTTCGATGGGACACGTCCAATATTTGGACGTATATATTCACACACTATCTTCGACGGAATCGCCCAATATTTGAGCGGCGTCGTCTCGATTTGGACGCTCATATATGAACAAGATATCTAACGTGTGGGGCCCCCTGTCTATTATTGCACTATACCTATGTAACGCCTGTGAAATTGGAAAATCAGGCCCATTTAACCTCGACATTGATTGATTGATTGAAAGTATAGAAACCGTCCGAATCAATGACAATCGAACACTAAGGCCCGCCATTTGGAATAGAAAATTGAATAGCAGACCCGATGTCCGTGATATATGGCCCAGGGCAGGCATACAAAGACCGAAGTTTACATCCCATTTTGACGCGATCTCCTCATATCATCCGAAACC